>BLKR01009276.1:0-140426 GCA_011170035.1 Teleogryllus occipitalis
TCAATCCTTTGTCAACTATCAGCCAACAACTATCAAGTTTTTGTCTGTGGAAGTTGTCCCTTCAGGGACACACATAGGAGATTTTCCTGTTCGGAATCGATTACAATTTTAAAACCAAAGGGGTCAGCTTACGTTAGACTAAAATATTTCATTAGATTTCTCGTAAAGATAAATCTCCAACTAAAAGATGTTTAGTTCATTTTCTCTACACTTAATGACATTGTAACATACGCAGCCACAACCATCACAATTCCAAGGAGCAAAAAACCTGAAAGTCGGCTTGTGCCTTACTAGTGTTATGAAACTCTTGTCTGTGGCTTTGGTCACAAAAATTCCCTCGATATCTTTTTCACCCATATATTTCTTTTTTAATCAGATTGAAAACCTGCCGTTACCTTTCACATCATTGGAAAGGTCTCCAGAGCTCCATCGAAATGTCGCAGTCAAGAATATTTTTCAGTATCAACGTTACAAAGACAAACGAACGTGACACGAAAGGAGTTCAGAATAGTAACTTTCTTCTACAAAGTAGTTCACTTATTTTATGAGACCAAAAAGCACAAAATATAAAAGATGAATTAAATAATAAGTACTCTTCAAAGATTCATAACAAGAAATAATGTGTTTAATAGCAACGTAATACACTGAGGATATTTTTATATGACGCAGCATCCTTATGTTAGTTTGAAACTGTCAACATTTTAGATGTGGACAATGTTATGGGTTCAGCAATAATACCCTTTGCTCTCTTCGAATACAAAAACCTCTACCAATGCAACTAAACATACGTTTTATTTTGAGTATTTTAAAAATAAACCAATATTCTAAGATACATCTTCCATGCGTTTATAAGAGAGAAAATAATTCATCTAGAAAATTGTAACCTGTTTTTGAACGAATAGAAAACAATATTAAATGTGTTACATAATTACACTGTAAAAAAAATCCCTCACATATTTCACGTTCAGCGTAGAATTATTCCTTTATAATATTTCTGTGTATTTAAATTAGTAAAAGGAAGGATGTGGAACTGGTGAGAGACGGCGGAAGTTGGGAGGGAGAAGGAGGGAAAACATCACACAAACCGCCAATCTGCAGCCTGGAGTGGCAGATACACGGAGGCACCCGGCAGGCAGCGCCGGCTGGGGAGATGGTCCCCCCAGGGGGGGGGCGCGGCTCGAGGCTCCCCGAAAACACGTCTCCACGCGCGCGAGGCCCCGTCATTAGGACGCGATTAAGAGCAGAGCCACGCGGCGGGCCAGTGACGAGCGACAAACGTGGGGCCAATTCGGGGCATCCAGGTCTGGAGGATGCACAGGTGGAGAAGCCTCTACAAAGAATTGGAGGTTGTGTTCTTAAGATTGATTGATTGATTTTTCGTGTTTCCGGCGCGTCAACTGCTTTGGTCATTAGTCCCGTTAGTGTAGTGCATGCTGTTTCTTCGCTGGAGATGGCGGTGATCTTCCTCCGCTGGATGGTGAGATACGGCGCCGACCTACCGTCGCCTATTGGGGTTCCCCCTAACCAGGACTCTCCCACCAGCGAGACACCGCCCCAGCCGGGACAAGCTCTAAGTTCCTGACCGGTCTCCCGGAATATGAGGTAGTGTAGTGCATGTTAGTGTAAGTATGTGTAAGGGGAGAGGATAGGATAAGGAAGAGGAAGGACATCGCGCGCGGTCCGTAGCCCGTTTGGTAGGGTACTGCTCCGGCATTCGCCTAGTGTTGATCGGAGAAACCACGGAAAACTACCGATAAGAGCAGCCAGCCGCTAGAATTCTCCTCCAGAGAGCGACTGAACTCGACCTAGCTGAAGAGCTAGTGTCGAAAATCCTGCCGCCGTCAGGATTCGAACCTAGGACCTCCCGGTCAGAGGCGCTGCAGTGACATTAGTTGATGCACTGAGCTACCGCTCCCGGTTTGTATTCTTAAGCAAGGGTCTTATTACTAAAATGGCATATCATATCATAGTACAAATAAAGAGAAATTCAAGAAAGAAGTTGCTGAGATATATTAAGATGACGGTAGAATTTGAGTGATATGAACTATAAAAAATAGCTTTGTACAAAGTACAAAGGTGTCAGAGAGAAGGCACGGACTTAGCACAGGAATGAATGAATAGCATTGTAGTTTCAAAGTGTAGAGTTCTTGAACTGTAATTAAGTTTTCTGTCTTTGCATTATATATTTTTGCTTGATTAAATATTTGTGAATTTTGACTTCTTATTCTGCGTTGTTTTGTTATAGAAGCTCCATATGGACAATAAGTAGAATTGCATCTTTAAAAAAATTTACGCCATGTAGCTGTGACGTGCAAGGCAAAGAAATCTTATGGCTGAATCATCCAACATGTAACTTGGTAATATACATGTGTCGGCTTCCCTATTTTGTCGGGTCTCCATGTATTTGTGAGTAATGTCCATGTATAGAGTAAAATACATAAAGATATTATGAAAAATGATAATTTTTACAGTAAACTGGTTTGTGGGTCCCTGCAACCATAATGATAGATTTTTCTTGCTCCTGTTCATAGTAACTAGTTACTTCCCCTAAAACGTTTTGGGTCCTTGCTACCTCCAAGTCTATGTTTTGTGGGTCCTTGCTACCGAAAAAATAGTTTTCGGCTTAACGTGTTTGACTGTCCGTCCCTCATTGCTAACAATGCTAACGGCTAAACCTTCGAATTCTCACTAAAATTGTTCTTTTACGTTTCTTGGCTGATGAATTTGTAAAGTAGTTTATGTCTATTGTCGGGAGTATTTCACCTGAACCGATTAACATTTTCTAATTTTTTTCAAAATGGCTCCAAATGTCTTCTTTTAAATTCTCTTCGGATGTAACAAAATTGGCCTTCAAAATGGTGTAGATCCTATTTTCGTTGAAATCTCAAAATTTTTGAAAACTGCGTAAGTCATACATTTTTTTCGTTTTTTTCTACTTTACAAAATTGAATATATATTTATCTTCATAATATATGTTCTTCAGAATTAGATATTTCAATAATGTCTTGTAATTTTTTTAAACACCAGTATTTTCGCGTTATTTTTGTGAAATAGTTTTTTTAAATCACGAAATCTCCTGTTTCTTAATATTGTTTCTTGAATACAGCTATGGACATTAATAAAAAGATAAAGGTCTCATTTTAATCCAAACGTTTGAATCTTCGAGAATTGCGAATGTTCAACTTTCTATTTGAGGCTCTAATGCCAACTCAGTCATTTGTTGTAGTGGTTGAATTGAGTGTTTGCAAAACCAAGTAGAGATCGAATCCCAGCTTGATCAAGGATTTTTGCGGGTTGGAAACAGTTTTGCGGGGTCAAGTACTATTATAAAATTAAGTAACCATATCAAATTATGCTAAAGTACGAGCTATGGTGGCACCATTAGTTTGGTAATGAATTGCTGAGGTACAGGAAAAATATGATAAATGTCATACTTAGTCCCCGAGCTTACAACACCCCATTCTTATCACTTCGTTTTCTTCACTGAATGATAACGTCGGAAAATTGCCTTCCAAAGAAGGTGGGTGATAATGATGAAAAAATATGGTCGAGATCATTGTTCGGATGTGATACGTAGTGGCAAGAGAAGCCAATCACAATCGCATAATGTAATGACACATTCTTTATAAGATACTCGAATCCGAATTTTTCGAATCCGCGAAGTTGATTGTAATTCCAATCCTCTGTGCCATCGAGGCAGGCAGGACGGAGAGATATGTTTATAATAATGTGGGCCGAAAAAAAACTCCAACATTTCATTCTCGTGTTGCATTACCTACATCTCTCTTTCCCTCGCCTGATATTGGACCGTTCTAGTTTACATACGGATATTGTGAATAACCTACAAAATCATTTGTTTTGTCTAGACAATTTCTATACATTCAGTAATTAGTACAATAAAAACACACACATTAAACAAACTTAACACTTGTTTTAAAAATTGTTGATTGAAATCACATTTTCACTCGATTTGATTGTAAAATATTTATTAAATTATTGTATTACGTTCAACAGTCTTTCCATATCATTTTGATACATTTTTTGTCCTTTTCTTCCGAAGTAAGTTCATCTAAATGAACGTAATAGAACATATAAGATCGTCTCTTTGTTACTTTTATTTGCGACTCCTGTGGCAAGCTTCAAGTGGAAGGGGAAGGGAGGATCGGGGCTGCGGGCAGCTGGAGCGGTCTGGCTGGCGGCAGGAGCGGCGTGGCGGGCGGCAGGAGCGGTCTGGCGGGCGGCGAGCGTTGGACGACTGGCGACAGAACACGTGGAGGGGGGGGAGGCAGGTGGGCGGGGGCGGAGGACGCGAGTGAGGGGCCTACGCCCCAAATTCCCGCGAGCGAACGGGTCCTGTTCCTCCATGGCCGGTAGCCGCGTCATTAGCGCCGCGAGAGGACGGAGAGCGCCCCTGGGGCCGAAGATGAGAACGACGCTTCCCGCCCCCGGGCGACCGCGCGCCCTGCACGTCATCGAAGAATCAAAGCTTTTTGGTTTTGGTGCACTCCCGATTTTTTTCCCCATTTTTTGGTCAAGGAATCTTTATTGTTCCACTAAGTATATAGAGTACGTTGACTTTGGGTAATGTTATTGTTCTTGCTACTGAGAAATATTTTGTAACTAGAAATTCCTCAAAGATTGATTACTTTTATGCGGCAGGATCGACATCCAATGTCTTTGGAGTCTACTGCAAAATCGTCATGTTATGAGCCATCTCAATAAACCTTATTGTTCAATAAAGCTTTAGCACTCGTTTAATGAGATGTTAGGATTATAGTTGAAGGACAGTGTGATTTGTACGATGAGCCTACAATGGAGATTACGTTGGATTCAGTGCTGAGTTAGAAGGATCCCTTAATATTTTTTTATAAACAACGAAAAAAACTATGTTTTAATTCTCGACAACGCACTTCCTTCCTGTTCTACTAAAGGTTACATTTAAGGCAATACAAGTCTATTGGAAAACCATGAATATAACTTCAGAAACATCCTCTAACTAATATGTGGCAAAAGAAATAAAGGAAGAGGTCTTGAGAAGGAAGTCAGCAAATTTCTTCGACGTTTTTGAAAAGATTAATAACACCTTTGACACTATTACTTAGAGTGAAGCGACTTTCAAACAGGAATAAAACTGGTCATTTCCCAAATTTTACGACACATTTCACAGGCAGGAGCATTCATTTCTCATTTGGCTGCAGAGACCCAATAGACATTTTTATCTTCTAACGTTGCACATCTCTTGTTCCCGGGGTCCCTGCCGGACATTAGCACATCAGAAGAGAGGTCATGGGGCATTCAAACATCATTTCTTGCCATGCTGTTTTTCGCACACGGAAGTAACAAAAAGCGTCTTTATTCTGACAAATTTCACTAACCCATAGTGCTAAGCAAACTTATCAAATCAAAAAAAAAAAAAAAAAAAAAAATTAATCTACATATCATGAAGTTTATAAATTATATATTCAATTCATTACTTAAATCTAATAATGTTCACAGATTCATATGTGATACATAATGGGAAATTTTTGGCGTCAAAAGTATTTATCATAATTTTAGAGTCACAATCTGTCAATTTTGGCACCAGTCTTTTGTAGAAGATGTATTGGAAGTACTTTAAAATTATAATCACAAATAAACAATACACATCAACACAAATCTCTGTCCTTGTAATGCGCAAGGCAAAACATTTATTCCAGACCACTTGAATAATGCATCAAATATCCATCAACAATCCCTAAAGACCGTTTTGCAATGGCACTAACGAGAAAAATGCAAAATAATTGCAAATTCCAATTATGCAAAGCATATTAAAATAATAACACTTATTTTGCTCTCACTGTGTTGAATTGATTTAAAAAAGTTCTGAAGTAAAACAAAGAGCTTCTCAGCATTTACACAATGCATCAAGAAACTTGAAACTGCCGATCAAGTTAGAGTCGCTGACCCAGGTACAGCTCTAATCACGGTTATTGTTATATTATATTATGTTATGTTAATACTGAAAGTAACAATTAATGCATTATTATTATTATTAATATCAATAATAACATTACATTAAAGTCTTGATAATTCTTCATTTTATTATTTTGTTTCTGTGCAGCATATTTTTTCCCAATTCTATATTTTATAGAGTAGTTTTACAAAACTTTTGTAGATTTACATTCACGCGAGATTGTATTATGAGTTATATATTTATAAAACATAAAAGTGGGGTTAGGTATTTTATAACCAGCACCTTTTCATTTACTACATCTACTTCTGTCCCATCCAAGTGGAATTCTCTTCAATCAATAACAGTTCTTTTTTATAGTATCAAGAGCAATTTTTATTAAAAATAGTTTTGATGGCGTTAGCGACAAAGTTGACATCGAAAATATTTTATGTAAACTTCATTACTGAATATCGAATATCTCAATTGAAAATATTGTATGTAAACTTGTTTATTTCGTTATTAAAAGCACAGAAAATTTGTGAAAACCTAAGGACATTGAAAAATTCTTCCTAAAAATGTGTCACTGTAATGTCCTTGGTAAAAAAACTTGAGATGTTTCACTATAACCGGCGCGCGAGGAAAATCCCGTGCGAAAATAATTTTTACGGCACTTTTATAAATTGTGGAAAACCTCGTATTTTTTACCCAGAAAATGTATAATGCTTTTGGAACAAGAAAACAGCCATCATTTCACCTTAATAAATATGAGAAACAAGTTTGGGTGTCGATCAATACACATGTCCTTAATTCATATCTTGCCCTCTCATGTGTATATTTCAGTTTCCACCAATGCTCGTATTTTCGAAAAAAAAAAAAAATAGTTGCCACGAGTTGTGCCCTAACCCTAGTATTTACCACCACTCAGTTGAGCGCCGTCGTTGCCATTGTCCTGGCATTTGTCGTGGCGTGAGCGCTAGTTGGAGCGGTAGCCGCGCTGCCCACGTCATCACGTCGGCATGTCCAGTCTCACCACCCACTGCGGCGGTGGCGCCGGGGCGGGCGGGCGGGGGCCGCGTCGGGCCGCGCCGCGGGAGCAAACCCGTTCGTTCCCATGGTCTTTTTGCGTGGCGCGCGCGAGAGCGGTCATTAGAGCGACACCCGCGGCGGCGCTGCAGTGTCTACGGCGCGCCCTAATGAGGTGAGGTGGCAAATTACGGAGCCCCCGGCCGACCGCCTCGGATGTCGCCCGCCCCCGCCGCTCCTCGACGCCCAGCCACGAGCCTCTGGCCCTCTCTATACGACCACCCGCCCCTGCCGCTGTCATTCGTCCTCAGCCGCCTCTGGCCCTCTCTACACGAACACCTGATCCCGCCCCCCGCCGCCGCCGCTCGGTGGCCAGCCATGAGGGGCGCTCTGTCACTCGCCCTCATCCGACTCTGGCAGTCTCTACACGACCACTCACACCCGTCCCCCGCCGCTCGACGGACAGCCTTGAGGTGCGCTTTGACATCCGTCCTCATCCGTATCTGGCCCCCTCTAAACAATTGCCCGTCCCTCCCCGCCGCTCGGTTGCCAGCCCCGAGGCGCGCTCTGTCATCCGTCCTATTCCAACTCTGGCACCCTCTATACCACCACCCGCCTCCCCGTCCCCCACCGCTCGGTGGCCGGCCTTGACGTAGGCTCTGTCACCCGCCCTCATCCAACTCTGGCCCCCTCCACACGATCACCCACACCTCCTCCCCCGACGCTCGGCGGACAGCCTTCAGGTGTGCTCTAACACCCGTCCTCATCCGACTCTGGCCCTCTCTACAAGACCCCCCCCTCGCCTCTCGGTGGCCAGCCGTGAGGCGCTCTTTCACCCGTTCTCATCCGAATCTGGTCCTCTCTATATGACTGCCCCCCCCCCCGCCGCTGGGCGGTCAGTCTTGAGGGGCGCTTTGTCACCCATCCTTATCTGACTCTGACCCTCTTTGCATGACTGCCGTCTCCACAGCCCTACCGCCTCCTGGTCGCCGCTCCGACCCCGCACTCTCCTCGTCACCACCAAGTACTCTCCCCGTCACCTATGCCCCTACACCCTAGCACCCTATTCTCCCTTTGCAGGACCGACCACGCCGCCCCCGCCGCCACCTGACCACGGCTCCAATCCCGTACCCTCCGTCGTCCTCCTGTCGCCACCAGCGCACTCCCGCCTTCGTACGCACCTTCTGACTCCACCTCCGCCCCTATCCTCAAATCTAGCAAGCTATTTTATCACCTTCCCCTCGCCTCCGTCTTCGTTCTCGACACCTGGACCCTTATCAACATTTTCTCCGCCCTCAATCGCGACACTTCCCTTCTTCCAAAACTCCGCACCTTGATACCAAGACAACTTATTGCTTGACTTCCCAAATGTACTCCTATTAACAAGGTCAAAATAAAAAACGCTGCCACACGTGCAACCGGCAACGCTCATTTTGTATTTTTTTACTGATATTTGTTTATCATTTACATATATAATGTAGTTTATTATTACTGAATTAACAGAAAACTCCCATCTGGAAAACAAAATTGTTTGGAATAGTCTTATTATGTCTTTAATTAATACCTTCTCAATTCTTTTGGTATCGTTTTTCTCATGATGTGATTTGAAGTTATTTTACTTAAGTAAATAAATGTACTTAAATGCCAATCAGAACACAGAAAGAACAAACCTAAAACCTACAGTGTGTTTCATTCTTCATAGTATCATGCCATCAAATAATCGTCCCAATTTACGGCATTTTGAATGAAATGGAGCCTTAGCTACGCTGGCTATGGGTTGGTATAAAACATGAATGTTTTTGAAACAATATTTTCCACTAGAAACGTCGATATACTAACATCGATGTTTCATCATGTTTTTTAGTTCAATATACATTTCCAGAAACATCGATGTTATAAAAAATGTATATGTTAGCTTTTTAGATGATTTTGAATGTGGTAATATCGTTATATTGCATTTTGCACAATGCCTGCATAGAATATTGATTCGAAAATTAAGGCGACACAGTGCTTTAAGGCAGAATACACATTAAACTAATATTTAGGTATTATGTATACAAGTATGTATGCATTAGACACAGGACGTTTTACTTCGATGATATATGAATGGAACTGAATAAATGAAAAAATAGCAAAACTCGACGTTCTTTACTTTTTATTTCCTTCTCTACATTTCATAAACATTACTATTAACATGTTACATATACGTGAAAAAAACAACAAAATTTACCAGAATTTCATTTAAGAACTCTAATTAAAAATGCAAACAGGATGAGAAAATACCATTGGTTCCATCATATTTAAAACATCGATGTTTTTGTCGATGTTTTTATCGACGTCATAAACCTTCTGGTGATGTATCGATCTTTTTATAAAATTTCCCCTCACTAGAGCGGGCGTCTGCAGCGTGAGGCGGCGTAAGGCGTCCGTCGGAGGCGAGACCTCCCGCGCGCACTCGCGGCTTCGGAGCCCGGGGGCTCATTCCGCCGAGGCGCGCGCAGACGAGGGGGAGGCTGCGCTCGTAATAAAGGGGCACCCAGGGGCACCCTGTGGCACGCCGAGAGGAGAAGACGGCTGGAGGAGAGGACGGAGTTGGGAAATGAGAGAGGAAGTGAGGGATAGGGAATGAGAAAAGGAAGACAAGGGATTGTAAGTGTAGAATGATGACGAAAGACATGCAGTGATGTTCCACTCGTACAGATTTGGTGATGGTGTAATTCGAGAAGAGAGATTCGATGTTGGCGTGATACTATGGGGAATGGGACACCTCCTTGGTTTTTAGGTTGTAATGATTCTCTCTGGCCATCAATTGTTTACAGACTATTAATGTCTTGACAAAAGAACAATACACTTCAAATAACTTCAAGTTTTTCATTTACGCGTAAATTCTTCCGCGACAAGTACATTTTTGATAATATGTTCAACAACGTAATATTATCAAATATTATTATCTTGTGTTGCCCGATTGATCTGTGATTGGATGAATGTAAGTTCTCGGTAGAAACGTACTGAGGCTCACCTGATATTTCTAGTGGAATGTCGTAAAAGTCAAATTACTCCAGAAAATTCTTCTAAAAGATAATTATTAAGCATAACGGGCAATGTTGCTTATGTTCAGTTAGCTATTCAAGCCAGATCAACTTACAAGCATACTAAATTTTAATTCAAAGGCGAGTCCTGAACACTATAACGAGTACGAGTTTTTGAAGATGTTTTTGGAATTTTTTAAATAATTTTTTAACTAAATGTAAATTGATATTCATAAATTAAAAATAACGATTTAACAATTACAGGAACCTGAAGATAAGATTATATTTATTCTCGAAACATTGTTAAAAAATACTACCAAAAATGCACTCGCATTTACGGGTATATGAAAAAAAATCGTGTCATATGAAGTGTATTGTTCATTTGTCAACACAATAATCGTAAACATTTGATGGCCAGAAAGACTCTTTATATTAAAAAGTAACAGACAAACACCATAAACTTTTAGGTTGATTCATGATTTCTGAGTATTGTGATTGACACTTAAGTACTCATGCCATGTAGGGTGGATATACAATGAACTGATGGAATAAAAGGAGTTCATTATTCAGAGGAAGAGGTAACGGAAGTGAGCTGACAGTATATACTCAGAATTATTGCAAAAGAAGTGCAGTGGTGAGAAAGATTGGGATTTGGTGATGGCAAGCGTAATGTGTGGAGTCGATTTTGGGCGCAATGTTATTGTAAATAAGATTGAGCTGCGTAAATAAGATTGCTTGCTGAGCCTAGTGAATTTTCATTTATTAAAGATCGACTTCTTAGTAAGCTTCTGGTACTGTATAGTACTACACTACACTGAAATCTAAATATGTCAGAGTATGTAACAGGAGGATACGAATGTAGGAAATCACTTAGTTGCTATAACAGCAACAAAGCTTGGAAGTTACTTTTAGTATTGCAGCGATAGTAGCACAGTAGTGCTGAATATGTATAAATGAAGATAGGGATGTTGGAATGTGATGCGATTATACAAAGTGCAGATTGGGGCAAAAGGGAGAGGGAGTCGTCGGGAGACGGCTGCCAGTGCGTCCGAAGTGGAGGAGTGGGTGGAGGAGTGGGTGGAGGAGTGGGTGGAGGAGTGGGTGGAGGAGTGGGTGGAGGAGTGGGTGGAGGAGTGGGTGGAGGAGTGGGTGGAGGAGCGGGTGGAGGGAGTGGGTGGAGGAGTGGGTGGAGGAGTGGGTGGAGGAGTGGGTGGAGGGTGAGGTGGAGGAGTGGGTGGAGGAGTGGGTGGAGGAGTGGGTGGAGGAGTGGGTGGAGGAGTGGGTGGAGGAGTGGGTGGAGGAGTGGGTGGAGGAGTGGGTGGAGGAGTGGGTGGAGGAGTGGGTGGAGGAGTGGGTGGAGGGGAGTGGGTGGAGGAGTGGGTGGAGGGAGTGGGTGGAGGAGTGGGTGGAGGAGTGGGTGGAGGAGTGGGTGGAGGAGTGGGTGGAGGAGTGGGTGGAGGAGTGGGTGGAGGAGTGGGTGGAGGAGTGGGTGGAGGAGCGGGTGGTGGAGAAGTGGACAAAGTTGGATATCGAGACGAAACCAAAAACTTGCCGAGTTCAGATTGATTCCTAAAGAAGCACAGTTCTGAGGAAGTCTGGAATTTTGCAACTGTGCACTTGTTCTAGGATGTGGGAATTCCATAAGGCGGATATTGCTATTGTGAATGAAATGGAGAAGTGATGTGTTTGTGACGGTTGATGATGTGAGGTGTTGACACGTAAGTAGCCATGTCAAGCGGCGACTGGACTTTATGGCGACAGTGAGTGAAAGATGCTTTTAAAAAGACAGGTGCGAGCTTTCGGTTGACTAGAAACGTCAAAAACCGGAGAAGCTGCTCTGAGAGTGAAAGCAATTGATTAATGTTTCCGGGCGGGTCAATTTCTATGGTTTTTAGTCCCATTAGTGCAGTGAATGTCTTTTATTCTGGCATGTGGGGTGTTTCCTCCCCGTTGGATGGTGAGAACCGGCACCGACCTACACGTACGCTTGCGGGGTAATCACCAGAGACCGACCGAGAGTGGTCAGCTCAGTGCATCAACTGATGTCACTGCAACGCATCTGACCAGGAGGTCCTAGGTTCGAGACTTGACGGTGGCAGGATTTTCGACACAAGCTTTTCAGCTAGGTCGAATTCAGTCGCTGTCTGGAGGAGAATTCTAACGGTCGGCTGCTCTGAACGGTATTTTCCGTGGTTTCTCCGATCAACACCAGGCGAATGCTGGAGGAGTACCCTACCGAACGGGCCACGGACCGCGCGCGATCTTTTTCGCCAGCGGCAGCGATGGTTAGCGGCAGCGATGGTGTAACGGTTAGCGTATCGGACTGTTATTCCCAAGTTTGCGGGTTCGAACCCGATCGAAGCCGTGGATTTTTAAGGGCGAAAAAATCCTTCGTACGCCTTCCTTCGGAGGGGAAGTAAAGCCGGCTGTCCCATGTTAGTATATTTACTGCATGTAAAAGATCCTCAAGCCTAAATGACGCCTCTGAGCTAAATTCAAATCGCCTGTTTCGTCGCCCAAGTAATACCTTCTTTCTCCCATGGTTGGTGAAAAGAGCGTAGCGGAATTTGCGTGGTCAGACGGAAGAGCAGGCCTCATGGCCTGAGTCTCGCCACGTAAAATAAGGCAAATTCAATTCAATTCAATTCAATTTTCCTCTTCCTTGTCCTATCCTCCCCCATACACACTTACATGTGCATGCACTACACTACCACATATTCCGGGAAAGCAGTCGGGAGCTTAGAGCTTCTCCCGGCTGGGACGGTGCCCCGCTGGTGGACGAGTCCTGGTTAAGGGGAAACCCCACTAGCCGACAGTAGGTCGGCGCCGGATCTCGCCATCCAGCGGGGGAAGATCACCACCATCTCCCGAGAAAAGAAACATGTAGTACACTAACGGGACTAATGACCAAAGCAGTTGACGTGCCCAGAAACACGAAAAAATCAATCAATCAAAAATAACCGAGACCGGATTTTTACATATTTTTAGTTTTTATATTCCCAAATGTCAAATTTGTAATCTTGGCAAATCGTCGCTGTCCTATCACTATATCCAATTTTTTCGTTACATATTTTTACATTTTCAGAACTATATTACATATTTTACACATTTTGGTTATTTCACAATATATTTGTTTATTTTATCGATTTTCCTCAATTTGATTACATACTTTTATGAAAAGCGTTTCTTTTACAAAATGAGCATTTTTTCCTACATTATTACTGCGTGCTGTCAACGCCAGCTACCCTATATGAAAACGCAGGATGTTTTCACAGTCCGGCGCGCCTGTTTCAGTTAGCTCATTGACGGGAACTGCGCGTCAGCGACTGAGATCAATTTCACCTTTTGGTGTGAAAAGTATAACTGACGCCGCAGATCGTGACCTTTAACCTTAATTTCGGAGAAACATTAGCCATCGCCAACGTTTAACATTCAATGAGAGTTCAAGCTGCAGTGATTGTGTGCTGGTCGGAGCTATCTCCAGTTTGTACGATATGATAATGTATTTATTCGTTAAGTCATGCTGCAAAACCTATGAACCTGGATAGCAATAAATGAAGCTTATACTACTGACGGCAAAGTTGTATGGTGCAAAGTGTGCATCAAATTGTGCTCTCCAAATGATTCTTAAGACGATTATATTCTTTTTAAAATTTGTTTAGAAAATTTTGTATAAATATAATTCTGTACTATATAATTGTGTTTCATAATTAGTGAATTTTAATATTACATATTATAGCCGACATTACATATTTATTACATATTCTTACCGTTTTCATTACATATTTATGCACATATTTTTCCGGTCTCTAGTAATCACCCCCGCAGGAATTTCCCCTGGCGGGGCCCCGTCCAGCTGGGGAAAGCTCGAATCTCACGAATGCCTACCCCACACGTGTGGTAGTGTAGTGCATGCACGCGCAAACACAAGCCCTAGACACATTAATGTGACCACTCTACGCTTTCTACATTTTGCTATCCTGTAATTCCCAGGTAATGTTTGCTACTGAGGTCGTAGAAACGAAACTTTTGGGAAAAACTTTGACGTTGTGGAAGGGGTTCAAGTTCTATTAATGCCTTAATTTCTCCTTTTTTCTTTGGAGACAGGTACTTTAACCTTCTCATTACAAAACAAACAACAAATTTAGATAAAGATTAAGTTACACAAAAAGTTATTAAAAATACAAATTTATGGAACAAAAACGAAAAAATTAAGGACATATTATAATAGTCAATAAATTATAGATAAACGTATCGAAACAACTCACACTTACTGTAATAAAACAATTAATCTACAAAAATGTATGCAGGCCTTCATTCAGAAAACCAATTTCGCCTCACAGAGACATTTTGTTCCCGTATAAAAAAATATGCAGATAGATGGCTCGTTTCAGGTAGTTTTGGACCATATAGGATCGGATTCGGATAATATAGGATTTCTGGTATCTTACGTAGATACCAGGAATTAAGATTTTTGAATTCTCTATGTTTATTATCAGCTCAACATATAAAAAATTGTCATCACATATTCACGAAAAAGTGGCCGCTGAAAAATATCAATTGAGATTCTTAAATTTTTACGTTAAAAACATGGCAAATGCAACAAAAAAACTACTATATTTTGTTGATGGTCACAATATATGGCCAGTATGTGTGTAAGCGTAGATGGTAGGGCAAAAAAGTGAAAGGAAAGATTGCACGCGTTTCGTGGCCCATTTCTGAGGTACTACTCCGGAATTCGCCTGATATTGGTCAGAGAAACCACGGAAAATTACCAATCAGAAGTTTTTTTCCAGATAGAGTTTTCCTCCAAACAGCTGCTTAATTCTACCTAGATATCTAGCTAGTGTTGAAAATCCGCCACCGTAGGAGAGGAGTGCACAGGATGCAGGGTCCCGAGTTCTTAATTGAGGTGACAGCGTCAATAATGATGATAGACGGCAGTCAAAATTAAATTAAAAATAGAAATAATAGAATACAAAGTTGAATGAATGAGGCTGGAATTCGAAGTAGCGAGCGAAGTATACGTTGCAGCAGACGCGACAAGTAGTGAAAATGCGATGAAGGTCAAGATTTAACGATGCTGGACATGATACTACGCCTAATGAGATACAGATATGTGATGTACAGTAATGCGAGCCAGTTCAATAAGTTTCTGCTACGATTAATAGCGTTTTCCATTCACTGCACTGGTGCGCACTCAGTGCGCACTCTGGGCAGCTTTCGTGTTCCATTCGACCGCTAGGGCGCACCACTGCAAAGCGCATGTTCCATTCGCACGTCGACACGGAACCGGGGCGACCTAACCTGCACTGACGATCGCGTCAGTGCAGTCCAGTGCACCGGGCCATTGTGAGGTACGGAGGTTATCTATGCTGATTTATTGATTGATTTTTTTCGTGTTTTCGGGCGCGTCAACTGCTTTCGTCATTAGTCCCGTTAATGTAGTGCATGTTTTTTTCTCGGGAGATGGCGGTGATCTTCCGCCGCTGGATGGCGAGATCCGGCTAGTGGGGTTTCCCCCTAACCAGGACTCTCTCACCAGCGGGGCACCGCCCCAGACGGGACAAGCTCTAAGCTCCCGACCGGTCTCCCGGAATATGTGGTAGTGTAGTGCATGTTAGTGTGTGTGTAAGGGGAGAGGATAGGACAAGGAAGAGGAAGGACAGATCGCGCGCGGTCCGTGGCCCGTTTGTTAGGGTACTGCTCCGGCATTCGCCTGGTGTTGATCGGAGAAACCACGGAAAATATGCTGATTTAGATTCGTGGTGAAATTGTGAAGGCAATTGAGGATCTTCTGTCACGCAGGGATACTTCGAAAGATGGATTATATTATGTTTTGCAAGAAATGTCTTAAAATAATCTTTGTGATTTACACGAAGTTAGGAAAATCAGATTGTGTTTTCTGAAAATTTAACCTTGAATAACTTCATGTTAACAAATCCAGTGCTATTCAGAAACTAAAGTGTTTTAGGTACGTCTCAATTTCGAAACGCTAATAAAGTGAAAATAAAAATAGTGACCCTTACAAAATCATTCGAATATATATGCCAAGAAATGATTCTCGCACGCCCATACATATACGAGCGGAAATGTTTATGTTAATATTTTTATTGTTTTCAGTAATCAAACAATTCTGCAGAAGCCTTTCGGTTCAAAATTTTCTGTACTATATCGATCACTGGCAAATCTCGAAAAATGAAATTTCGACTCATACGTATTTAAAGTTTTCGTAGTTTTTAAATAAAGAAATCACACGTTAATAATTTATGAATTAAGAAGTAAGAATTACCAAAAGACTTCATAAAAATTATAACAACGATCATAATTCAAAATTATTATTTTTCGAGTTCCATCAGTGTGACTGACCAAGAACAGCTGTGTATAATTTCACTGCGTAGCGCACAAGCACTGACTCAGTTCCGGAATCCGTTTCATTGGTAGCTGCCCTTCACGGGTGAGGGGCAGCACTGTTGCGGAGCGATGACGTTTCTGCCCTGCACTGGGGTGGTTTTCAGTGCAACGAATGGAAATCGCTATTAGTTGTAGCTTACCATTCACAATTCTGACATCATGCATGCTGAATGTTGGAAAGCAGTCATACAAGGTAACATGCATGTAAAAATGTAATGTGTGGGTGTAAAAATCCATGAATATGAAAGATTTACATATTCGATAAACGAGTGATTCAGAGATGTGCGGAGTTAGAGTAGCGTAAATCGTATCTTTCTTTCGTTATCATTTAAGACTCTAAAACTCTTGGTAATATTGCTAAGAAGTCTTTTTGGAACATTTCACTCTATATACTTTCTTTTTATACCATAAGTAAATGTAAATCTTTATGTAAGCATTGCATGCTGCCATATTTTGAGAATTACCCTTGACTTTATAATGAAGTATACAGTATTTCCCCATTGTAGGTTACACGAATTATCCCACTCACAATCCAATCATTTACGACTGGAGGCCATCACCATCGCCCGGGAGGGGATCTCGCCTGGTAAATAAAGCCATATCTCAAGCGCTTTTATTCCTTTTGCATGAATATGTATTAGAACGGACGGGCCGGCCAGGAGACGGGGACGGAGTAGCAAGTGGTGTCGTCACCGTGGTTGAGAGAACGAGCAGCCAAATCATTTCACCACGAGGTCTAATGTGAAATATATTGTCAGAAGGCAAGGAGTTCTAAAAGCGAGTCCGTGGACAGAAAACCAACACTAAATACAAAGACAGAGAAATATGAATACGCGATTATAATAAATAATAATGAAAAAGATCAATAATAAAAAGGAGATGGAAGTAAAGTACGTTTAAATAACATCAATGATAATACATACATCGCGATTCGGAGAGCAAACATTGCTTAACTACTCGCTACTTGCACTAATCTTAACCATCTTGAAACAGTAGGAATATAACTTAAATAGTGGCCTGCAAAATTTTGGAGCACGAAATTTGTACTTATGGATGAGGCACACTAAGAGAAGAACTCGCATAACTGAAAGAGCAAGGCAGCTATTATGGAGATGGGCTGGACATGTGGCAAGTGTAACGTATTGTAGGACTACAGTTAGCAACCGCCACAAGGGCGGCGGCAGAGGATTAGACGCCAGGGGCCAGGCAGGATGTGACACGCCGAGGTATTCTAGGGAAAGGGATGCCCAAAGTACGGGACAGCGCATTTTTGCCGCGTGCCGCGTGTCAAATTCTTGGAATCCAGGGAAATGGATGTCCAAAAATGCCTGGCAAAGCGGTCCGTGTGGGCCGTGTGCAAAACCCAGTGACGTTTCAGGTCACGTGGGTGGGGGCTATATAAGAGCGAACGCAGAGCGCGGGGGTGGGGTTTGTTGAGCTGAGAGGGAACCCTCGTGCGAACGCACAAAAACTTGCGCCCAGGGCGGTGCGGAGCCGAGCTAGGCTCGTGCGGCAAACCATGTGTTGGGACGCCGTTGTGGACTATATCCACGGGTGACAAGAGGTCGCCGGAGCTGTCTGCTGTGTGCGGAGGCTCGCTGAGGAGTGGCGCGGGCCACGAGTCAGTTATTCATTTTTAAGGATCGCTCCTGCGATCAGAAAGTAAAGATCTACCAGAGCTGTAACTTAAAGTAGTACTGTACATATGTGAATAAACCTGTACATATTTATCATTGAAGCTCGTGTCTGTGATTATTGTGTATTCCCACGACGTCACAGACGGGTAGACATAATTGGTGGCAGCGGTTATAAAGAAGCCCACGGGGGAGTACGTGCACCCACCAAATAGCATAATTGGTGGCAGCGGTTATAAAGAAGCCCACGGGGGAGTACGTGCACCCACCAAATAGCATAATTGGTGGCAGCGGTTAAACGAATTCCACGGGGAATATCATTCACCAAATAGTATAATTGGTGGCAGCGGTTATAAAGAAGCCCACGGGGGAGTACGTGCACCCACCAAATAGTATAATTGGTGGCAGCGGTTATAAAGAAGCCCACGGGGAAGTACGTGCACCCACCAAATAGTATAATTGGTGGCAGCGGTTAAACGAATTCCACGGGGAATATCATTCACCAAATAGTATAATTGGTGAATGCGGTTATAAGAATTCCACGGGGAAGTGTTGCTCAATTGTGATAATAGCAGCAGTTAAAACATTCACGCCGGAACGGCACGGCATTGTTGCACCATACTCATACGTGGTCGCAATATTACGAACAGTGGGTGGGCCAGTGCGTGGGTGTGTCGACGGGCAGACATAATTACAACGCACGGGAGCAGAGAGGGTCCGCTCCTAGCCAGACGCCCACGTCTTCACGGCAACGCCGGAAGGAAGGAAGGAAGGAAGGACGGAGAAGGAAGGACGTCTCAAAGCCAACCGGCTTTGATAAAATCAAGAAGTCAGCAAGGATCTGGTGTAAGTATAGCTATCTGCATTGTAAGGTTCGGTTCAGGTTTCAGTTATGGCTTACTTACCGAGATTCGGGAAAGAGTGTGTAGTGCACGTGGCACAGGAATTAGGACTCCAAATTACAGGTGGGGAAACTTTGGTAGTACTAAAAAAATTGATAGAGGAGCATTCCGATTACGAGGAGGAATTTGTGAAAGGGATAGCTCAGGCATATAAGGAAGAACGCGAATCAGAGAAGGAACGTGCATTTCAGTTAGAAAAACTGAGAATAGAACAGGGCCAACTGGCGGGTAGAGCTAGTCCGCAGTCCGAAGTAAATAGCAAAATGCACATTCGATTAAATCAAGTTATGAGCCGATTCAAAGGGGAGGACGACGACATAACAGCATTTTTAAGTGTTTTTGAGAGTCAGGCGGAACAATTAGAAATTCCAGAAGAAGAGTGGGTGGCAAATCTTATGGGACTGCTCCCACACCAAATCAATGCATCGCTAACTTTAGAAGGGCAAGGTAGAAGAACAGAATATGCCGATTTAAAGAGTAGGTTATTAGAAATGTATCGATTCAATGCCGAGAAGTTTCGACAATTGTTCGCGAAACATGTAAAAGCCGCGAATACTACCTGGAACGTATACGCGAGAGAGCTGAAAAATTATTGCAAAGAATGGGTAGCAGGACTAGATATTCATACGTTCGAGGACTTAATGAATCTAATTGTAACCGATCAATTGAAGCGTCGTGTGCCTATTGATATTAAAGAGCATTTTATTGATGAGTGGGGGGAATTTAAGATGCCGTTAGAACTAGCTCGTAAACTAGACAACTATGAAAACAATAGGGCAGGCTGGAAACGGTCTTCGTTCAAGCCTTATAGGAAATCGGAAGCCGTAGGGGAACAAGTTGCAAGCACGAGCAAGACGATGCCGATAGTACCGGAATTTCAGGGGAAATCGAGCGGTAAGAAAACCGATGTTAGGGCAGCATACGAGAAGCCAGACAAGCGGAAATGCTACGGGTGTGGTGCCCCAGACCACATGGTCCGTGAATGCCCGCAGCGCCGCGTGGCCGAAAAAATGAATCATGTGGCAGACAAAACAGCTACGGAATTGTTTTCACCGTACGTGTTCTTTGGAAAAATCAATAAAATTCCCGGGAGATTTTTGCGCGACTGTGGTGCCAGTTTCGATCTTGTCCATGAGAAATTTATTAGCGACGAGAATTTAACGGGAGAAAGCGTGTGGATTTTGCAACCGCTTGATGCCTCACCACGAAATCTCCCGGTGGCAGAAGTCACTATTGAAGGGCCATTCGGGAAAGTAGTAACTAAAGCCGCAGTTGTGCCTCGGGAATGCGACAGCGGATATTACTTATTAAGTAATAGAACAGCTGCTCTGTTGGAAGAAGTAAAGGCAGGATTTATTGAGCCACAATTAGTTGCAGCCGTAACGACGCGGGCAAAAGCCGCTGAAACGTCGCGAGTGACTCAGGAGTCGGGCCCCGCTGATCGAGAAGCAGGCGAGTTTGACGCGGACGAGCAGGTAGAAAACCTTGAACAATTGAGGCAGGAGGAAGCCGTTAGTGAAAGGGACGCCAGTGCAAGTGTACTAACGCCCGAAGTGAATGAACTCATAAATGTTACCCAGACTGAGTTCGCAGCTTCACAACAAAGTGACCCGGAAATCAAAACATTATACGACGCGAATAAGCACAACGTACCGGAAGCAGGGCGAGAGTCGTATTTCGTGAAAAATAGTATTTTGTATCGGTCAAGACACAGCAATCGCGGAGAAAAATTTAATATGTTAGTAGTTCCGACTAAATATCGGGCCGCCGTTCTCAAGGTGTGCCATGAAACCGCGAATGCACATTTAGGTTGCACTAAGAGCAAATCCAGCATGTCGCGATACTTTTATTGGCCTCGTTGTTTCCAGGATATGGAGACATATGTGAAAACTTGCGATGTGTGTCAAAAGGTTGGTAGGCCAAATGATCGAAAAAAAGCACCGTTAATGTTAGTACCGCCGATAACGGAAGTCTTCGGTAAAATAAATATTGATACTTGTGGACCTCTTCGCGAAAGTAAAGAAGGCAACAAGTTTATTTTGACAGCCATTTGTTTAGCGTCTAGGTATCCGGAGGCTATTCCAATTAAAGATTTGCAATCAACAACTATCATTAGTGCCTTGTTGACATTATTCAGTAGAATCGGGTTTCCTAAGGAATTACAAACAGACCAGGGCACGTGCTTTACAAGCGCATTGACAGGGGAATTTGCTAGGAAGTTTGGGATCAAACTGGCGAGAAGTTCGCCCTACCACCCGCAGTCAAATCCTATCGAACGCGTGCATAGAACGATGAATCGCTTAATCAAAGTGTTATGCTTGGAAGCAGGAACGGAGTGGGAGGACCAAATGCCCGTGATTTTATTTGCTTTGAGAACCACGGTGCACGAGAGCCTCGGATTCACTCCAGCTGAATTAGTGTATGGGAGGAACCTCAGAACTCCCATAACCTTATTATATGAACACCTTGCAGGCGAGGACGATGAGGAAGAAACTTCCGTCGTCGAATATGTGTTCAAGCTAATAAATAGGCTTCAGAAATCTCGCGAATTAGCTCACGAGAAGCTTGTTAACGAGCAGGAGAAAAGAAAAATGTGGTACGATCGGCGAGCCGTACACAGAGAATTCGCGCCGGGCGACCGGGTGCTGGTGTTGGCCCCGAATCGCACAAAAAAGTTATCTGTTCAATGGATAGGACCGGGAGAAGTAGTAGAGAAAAAATCGGACACGAACTACTCTGTCCGAATGCCTGGGAAAAAGGAAGAGCGTATCTACCACATTAACATGTTGAAAGCGTACGTGCAACGTACCGAATATCTGAATTATGTAGCAGATCGCAGCTCAAACCTTGAAGTTGAGGAAGACGAGCTGGATAAGTACGCTATTAACCTTGATAGTGTCGACTTCGATGCGGAAGCTATGCTCGAAGGAACAGAAGTCGAAGACGAGTTCCGCGACAAACTGCTCAAATTAATTGTAAAGTACAAGCATATATTTTCAGACAGACCAGGGTTGACGGATGTCGTCACTATGGACATTGAATTGACGGACGAGTCGAAAAAGATAAGAAGTGCGCCTTATCGAATGTCGCCGCGTCAATCAAAAATTTTGCAGGAAGAAATCGCGAAGATGTTACGGGATAACATAATCGAAATAGGCGACTCTGATTATGCTTCCCTTATGATTCTTGTAGAGGCGCCGGGACGAAAACCAAGACCGTGCGTAGATTATCGCAAGCTAAACCAAATTATAAAATCAGAATATTTTCCGTTGCCGAACATGGAGGGGAGGATAGAAGCAGTAGCGGCAGCTAAGATTATTACTACATTGGATTTAGCAAAATTTTATCATCAGATACCGCTCACTCCGAGAGCGCAAAGATATGCGGCTTTCTGTACAAGCTTTGGCACGTATAGGCCATTAAGATTGCCCTTCGGGCTAAAAAATGCACCTTTTCAGTGTAGTAGGATGATGGCAGCTTTATTAGCAGGATGTGCAGAATTTGCAGTCCCATACTTGGATGACATCGCCATTTATAGCGACACATGGCAAGAACACCTTAGACATTTAGAGCAGGTGTTTCTAATATTAGAGAAAGCGAAGTTGCATGTGCAGCCAAGCAAGTGTAAATACGCGCGTAAGAATGTGCAATACCTAGGCTACATGGTTGGTAGTGGCATGATGCGGCCGGTAGAGGCCAAAGTAAAAACTATTAAAGAGCACCCCGTACCTCAAACGAAAAAGCAAGTGCGTGCTTTTCTCGGATTAACGGGTTACTACAGGAAATTTATTCCCGATTATGCGGGTATATCAGCGCCATTAACGGACTTATTGCGAGGTCGCGAACGGCAAGGCAGGGTAACGTGGACGCCAGCATGCGAGATGGCATTCGAGAAACTGAGGAACGCTCTCTGTCACGAACCCGTCCTTCACGCGCCAGATTTTAATAAGGATTTTATAGTGCAGTGTGATGCGTAAAAAGAGGTATTGGCATCATTTTGGCACAGTATAATGATAGAGGAGAAGAAAAACCGGTGTTATACTTAAGTCGTAAATTCACAGATTCGGAATTATTACGATGTACAACAGAACAGGAGTGCACAGCCATAATATGGGCATTGCAGAAATTAAAGTACTATTTGGATGGAAATGCAAAAATTAAAGTGGAAACAGACCACAACCCATTAGTATGGCTAAATAATTGTTCAAGTAAGAACCCGAGATTGATGCGTTGGTCATTAATGATCCAAGCATACAATTTAGAAATTATTCATAAAAGGGGTAAGGATCACGTAAATGCTGATGCCTTAAGCCGTATGTTTTACTGATACATGGAACCTGAACTGAACTGGGAATGCGGAGGGCTACACTGAACCGAATCACTTGATTGCATTGTATAAAATCAAGACAAGAGAAGAATCACTGTATATATGTAACAAATTGTTGAAAGTGTATTGTTTGTGTATTCTGTTTGTTTCATGTGTGTCTTATGTATGTGCAATTATGGGTACAAAGTGAAGCTCTGAAGACATTGTTGGTTCTGGGGGTATCAGGGAAAGTATCACATCATTTGATTGTGAATACTACGGAGGTAATTGCAGCAGACTGTATGTAATTTAAGATTGTAGAAAATTGTATATATTAGAATGAAAGGAGGTACGTGAAGTAGGTTAGTTATTTATATTAGCTAGATTTTGATAAAAAAAAAATGTTGTAAATATAGAGTAGGTTAGAGAGATCAATAGAGTGTGAGCCCAATGGCCAGGTAAATGGTATAATCATATCCAGATCCACAAATCTAGTTGCGGGACGAATTTTTTATTGTGGTTATATCCTGCATAAAAAATTCAAAATAGGGTATGGAGAAGTATGTAACGTATTGTAGGACTACAGTTAGCAACCGCCACAAAGGGCGGCGGCAGAGGATTAGACGCCAGGGGCCAGGCAGGATGTGACACGCCGAGGTATTCTGGGAAATCCTAAGAGCTAGGGAAAGGGATGCCCAAAGTACGGGACAGCGCATTTTTGCCGCGTGCCGCGTGTCAAATTCTTGGAATCCAGGGAAATGGATGTCCAAAAATGCCTGGCAAAGCGGTCAGTGTGGGCCGTGTGCAAAACCCAGTGACGTTTCAGGTCACGTGGGTGGCAGCTATATAAGAACCAACGCAGAGCGCGGGGGTGGGGTTTGTTGAGCTGAGAGGGAACCCTCGTGCGAACGCACAAAAACTTGCGCCCAGGGCGGTGCGGAGCCGAGCTAGGCTCGTGCGGCAAACCATGTGTTGGGACGCCGTTGTGGACTATATCCACGGGTGACAAGAGGTCGCCGGAGCTGTCTGCTGTGTGCGGGAGGCTCGCTGAGGAGTGGCGCGGGCCACGAGTCAGTTATTCATTTTTAAGGATCGCTCCTGCGATCAGGAAAGTAAAGATCTACCAGAGCTGTAACTTAAAGTAGTACTGTACATATTGTGAATAAACCTGTACATATTTATCATTGAAGCTCGTGTCTGTGATTATTGTGTATTCCCACGACGTCACAATATGAACAAGATAATAATTCAAACAATAAATAACAATTATAAAATTATATTAGTTTAACAAACATTTTGTGAGATATTATTAACTAAAATAACTTATTTAGTCGACATTTATGGATGGTAAGCTATTGTTTTTCATTGAAAATACAGGTATAATACCCTTATAACCTTTATGGACGTCCATACCGTTATAGACGTCTTATAGAGGTATTTTACCGGTATAAAAGAAAATAGGTATTTGAAAAAGGTATGTAAAATACCCGTATTTTACCGGTATCTAATACCTTTTCGGTCCCTGCCTATTCCTCATTGCCAGTTTACACTCCCTGGTCATATTTCGAATGACCCCGAACATTTCTTTAGGTCTCCTTTTGTTGTTATGTTCTTCCACTTCTTTGAATTTTTCTTTTTATTTATTTATTTATTTAGCGTCAAAAAACAGTTAAAACTACGTATGACGTGCTATATTTCTTGAAGAAACTTTTCTTTATCTTGTCTTGGTCTACGCTGGAATACCCTGCTGAGTTCTCTGACTTTTATCCTTTGCTTTCTTAGCAGAGAAATATAATACTTGAAAAGAACGAAACATTAGGACTTTATTATTGTATTATTATTATTATTATTATTATTATTATTATTATATTATTATTTTATAACAATATTATTATAATTATTTTATAATAATAATAATCACAATCACGCGAATGGAGAGGAATCGAAGGTAAAGTGTATATACTCGTACTATATAATCCTTCGAATCTTCACTTCGATGACTGAGTTTCCAAGATTTATAACAATTGTGAGACTCCATCTTTATATTTCACGGTGAAAATCTTGAAATAATTCTACAGGTCTGATTCAGTTTGCCCACTGTGAAACCATGGAGCAGGTTGTTACTCTGTGAGAACCTCTAGGCACCGGGCGGGCGTTCTTTCAGCGCCCGCCGCGAAGGGCTAGGCTAAAGTGGCCGTGGGGGAGGGGTTCCGGGATTTCCAAATCCGATATGGCACTGGGACAGTGGTTCTCGAATATCGTTGCGAATGCTCACTCCAAGTTCACTGCGGGATGGGGGAGGGGGGAAGAGGGAAGGGGGGATCAGGTATTTTTTCCGAAATTTCACTTTACGCCGCTCCTATTCATCCGATTTGCATGATTGACACGGCGTTGGATTCAGGAAGCACGTCGTCATCGCGCTATAAGCCCACATTTTTTAATTTCTTCCCGAAAATATGAGAAATCATTTTAATTTTTTTTTTTGGAAATATTTTTTGAAAAAACGGCATCGTAGCGTGAATTCTATTTTAAAAAGGAGTCCAATGCCGTTTACAGATCAAAAATCGGACAATTTGTTCAGACGTTATCGGTCTAGTAAATTTTGCTTATTTTGGTGCTGCCACGTGGTGGCGACAAATGGAACTAGTGTCGGTACATTTAGCCTTAAGTAAGGGATGCCTAAAAAACGGTTGAAGAAGCGCGAACAGAAACAGTTTGGCAGTACTCTTTGCTTCTTTTTTAGATATGCCAAAAAATTACTAGGAATACGGATGACGGCAATATGGTGGTGAAGATTTTTAGGAATGTTGAAATATATGCAGTTCTAAAATCTGGAATTATACTTTTAATTCAATATATTGTTTAAATATTGACACCTAAAATATAAAAAATACATCCATAATTACTTTCTTATTGACTTTAATTCTTTGTTAGATTTCTGTAGTTACAATGTAAAATATATTCATCTGGATTACTTAACTTGCATTTACAATTGACAGTTTTTTTACTAATCTGAGAAAATTACTGTATACGTTTATTTTTGTAAAAAAGTGTCATTAAAAATTACATGAATTTTTATTCAAGTTAAACTTATATATTTATAAATAATAACATAATGAGATTTGCTATTTAGATTTTATATTCTTCATTCGTCATCGGCGTCCACAAGAACGTAATTAAACCGTATAAGTAGACACTTTTTGAGAATTTTGCGAAAGAAGTGGCACAATGTGTTTGATATGTCATCTTAAATTTTGCCTTTTTAAAGTCAAAGGTCTAAACAGCAACCCCACAAAACCTAGCTAACCCAAATCAAATTTTATTTTTTTGCATAAGATAGTTACACGTTAGTTGTTCGCTGTATTCAATTCGCCATCTCATGTCCACCTTAAATTTGTAATATTTTGTCACAAAAACATTGAAATTTATCTCATTTTCTGCATGCATAGTCAAATATCTTTATTTGACGATTGAGGAGAGCTTATAATCACTTTTAACAAACGATAATTTAAAAATGCACATTTTTGTAAATAATAAGTTTGCTTCACTTATATTCTATCTTAGAATGTTATCAACTATTCAAAAATCATTTGAGCCGAATCGACGTTGGTAAGTCCAAGATCTTTTATTGTGAGTGGATGAGTAGATGAGATGTGGAGGCGGCGTCCATACCCTACTACTTCACGCCTGAAGACCTATTTCCTTTCGCATTCTATTACGGGTTTCAAGTCCCAAAAATTAGTTTCAGTTTGATACACACTTGTAATAAAAATATAGAATATTGTTTTCTCGTAAAAGTCAAGAGATGGTACAAGCAAGGATGATTATACTCACATACTAGTCACAAAACGTGATCTATTCATTGCAAGTATACTCACGCCTTTTTTGACTAAATATTATGAAAAGATACTGATGGAGGTAACACTGCGTAGATCCGATCTCTATTTACATCTTCATCATCAGATAGTTCTGACAGCACTGACTCGTAATGATAATATCGTGACTTATTTATTTAAATGCAATCAGCACTTTGAACATTCTGAGGCTTCTATCTTTGTTTATTAATAATATATTATCAACTTCGTTAAGCAATAGCCTAAGAAGAAAATTATTTTCTGTATATCATGTTACTCCTAGAATAATTTTTATGTGCGGTTTTTATTTGTTTCAAGAGAACTGAGCGTAAGTATATTGTTTCTTTCCTTGAGTACATAAAAGGAATAGGTGGCACGCGCGTGCACTAAGTAGTACCTTATAAACTATAAATTTGATTCGAAAATGTTAATGTACTTAAAACGCAGATAACTGTGACGAACCTAAATCACAGATCAAGCAGAGAAAACAGTTCTCCTAGAAGGTGAAAAAAACACGGTGCACTGCCAGGAAGCAGGGGCGTCCCCCGTAACAGTCTCCAACACTATCGACACTACTCTACCTCAACTTTCGTTTTCGCACTCGCCGCGTTTCTTCTGTTTTAATCGCATGTGCCACAAATGTTTCGTCTCCACTCTAGCTCGTTTTTGGCCACAGCACTCGCGCCGTTCCTTCCGTTTTCGTCTCTAGTGCCACCATTGTTTCGTCTCCACTCTACCTCGAGTTTCGCCACCGCATTCGCACTGTTCCTTCCGTTTTCGTCTCAAGTGTCGCCATTCTTTCTTCTCCACTCTACCTCGACTTTCGTCTGCACTCGCCCTGTTCCTTCCGTTTTCGTCTCATGTGCCACCATTGTTTCGTTCTGCACTCTACCTGGAGTCTCGCCACCATCCTCGCACTGTTCCTTGCGTCGTCGCCTCAAGTGTGGCCGTCCATCTCGCTTCCGTTCGCTCCTCCGCTGCCCCACCCGCGCACCGCGGCCCCTCGTCGGCGCCGGCAGGGCGCCTGCCACGCCCCGCGCCGCCCTCAGCGACAGCGCCAGAGGACAGAGACAGCGCTACCTCCGTCACTCTCACATGTGGACTCAAATTGGCCTTCAGCGGCCCTGGATACTTTTCAATACGTTTGCTTATAGAACAAAGACCACTACACCTAGAAATAAACTCAATGTACACCCCGTAAATATTATGCGGAATTTTGACTGCGTAGTTGACACAATTTTATCTCATCAGAATACGCTAAAAGTAAATTCATTAAATATTGTTTTCAAACTAATCCATAGTTTCTCCTTCAATAGGTACTTAATCAAGCGTGTTATTAATCTTTATTGTCCATTTGGATAGACTTATCTTCTTACATAATTCTAAAACAGCCAATGAGCTGCCATTATCATTCAAAAGATTTTCTTTCTGAATAAGGTACCACTTAAAACAGAGTGGTGAGAAAAGGGAGCGAATAAAATAAATTCAAAATATAGTATTATGGAATATATATTGATCATTTCAAAATAAAATTGTGTATTTGAACAAAATCCGTATCTGACATTTCTTCAATCTGCTTCATGAACTTTACTCCCTGATTCAGTAAACTATTTGCGACTGCCCGTATTTTGAAAGAGGTGATTTAATGTGGTTTTAGGATACATAAAGGTTTCTCTATGTCCCGGAATTTTAAAATTTTTGCACAGGGTTTCGGTGCATAAAGAGATGGCACCGTTGTGAATCATTATTTGGAGGATGTACTCGCATTTGCGACAAGACATATTTATAATTCAAAGAGAAGTAGTCACAATACATGCTGAATTTGTAGCTGTAAGATTTGTAATGTGAAAATCTTTGAAAGCACGTGTCAGTAATTTCATCGACATTTTCATAAATTTAAATGACTGTGTTATTTTGTAATAAAAAGAAAAATAGAACATAGTGATAAAATACTAGTCAGTTAATAATCAGAGGAAAAATGGTCAGCGCTATACTGTTTTATACAAATTATCCAAAATAGTTTTCGTCTTTTTCTTGAAGCAATATTTTTACAGAGATATAATTCAAAGTTTATAAGTCCTAAACTCATCATTGAACATCATTGAAATATTCCGAGACTATCACTCTTTAGAGACTTCCTGACATTTCAGCTCTCAAAAATAACGCAAACGAGAGATAGTCGCAAAAAGAGATATATTGTTCATTGCAAAAAAAATTATAAGAGTGATTTGACAGTACGGTAATCACGTTGCCCGAAAGACTTCCGAGAGCAAACGGCGATAAAGATTTGTCTCCGCAAACTTAGCAAGCGGAGACTACAGTCAATACCAAGCAACAGAAATACTATTTCTGTCCAGCATTCAGTTCAACCACTTGCATAGTACTCTTATTATTTGAGGTAAGATTTTTCTCGTGTAGTGCCCAGGAAATCTTTCATCAATGTAAAATATCCCTACATCCTAGATCACCAAACTTCAACACTCTCGATGTTTTACGAGATCATATTAAATCTGTATACGGCCAAGGACTTTTAACTGTCAAGGAACTGAGACGAAGTACAATACGCCTGACAAACTGTTCGTTGTAACACAAAAACGCTTCTGTTGCGTGCAATAATCTTTGAGGTATGTGTAAGAATGTACACATATCATACTTACAAATTTTTAGTTACATACACAGATTGTCCGGAGAGAGAACTTCGAAGATGAGCTCTTAAAACAATTTTAAGCACATTTTGTCTAATAAACTACATGAATATTCCGAAAGGCTGAACCGCAATAAACACTCAAAAGTTGGTTTGGAAAAATGCTTTCGCACATAAACACTCCAGGAACATGTAACTTCTTTATTATTTACAAATGAAACGAATATATTTGATCAGAAAGAAAAATTAACACAGAAATAAAAAAGCAGTCAAATTGTGTAAATTGGGTGCTCGTTTATTTCTGTGATACCAATCTTTTAAACGTCCTTCACACTATTCAACAAAAACATTTAATCAAAAATGATGGAACCATTTGTTTTTGGAAATTTAAAAAATGTTCCTGGGGCTTCATGTAAAGTACCCCCAAAATTAAAATATCGGTGTCAAATTCAAGGGGCCGCGACATCAGCCAGATCGATTGGGGAATATCAATTTTGGAGAAAATCGGCTGAACGGTTTAGCCACTAGCGTTGTTCGTAGACTGCCAGACAGAGAGACAAACAGACAGACAGACAGACGGAAGGACGGACGGACGGACGGACGTTTCGCCGTCATTCGATTTTTCGTTGTCAAAGACCCACAAAACATCGATTCTGGCTACACCACGTGTTAGATGATTTTTTTTCTTCGAAATTTAACAACTGGATTTATCCACTTTTTCGTTACCAGGACCCTGTAATAAGAGTTTGTCTGTCAAAATTTCGCCCTTTTTTGAGCGTTACACAACTTTCTGTCTACTCCGTAAGGAGAATGTAAAAAAAAGTTATATTATTAAACATATAAGCACAATCATATTGGTGTTGATTTAGAAGGCTTTCTAGAGAAGGGAGTACTATGACGGCAGCGAAGTGGATTTTCAAAAGCCGAGAGACACGAGACTTCTGAGAAAATTTGAAACACAGTCATCATATAGTTTCCTTTCAAATATTAACAATTCTTCAATGATATAATATCATTGAATTCCTCTCTTCGAGAACTTTGGAATGCGGCTAGAAAAAGTATATACTTCCATTTAAAAATCAAAGTTGTGTCAATAACTTCTAAATTAAAAATGTAACAATTTGACGCAAACAGTTTCTCAATATTTCTATCCGTTGAAGGTATTTGCTGTGGTTCACGAAGGTGGACTATCTGTATATTTTGAGGAAAAAAAAATAAAAAATTTAAAGCAAGTCTCAATTTGTTGTAGTTTAGCTATAATCAATGTACAGCAGGAGTACTAATAAATTCTAATATTTTCTGGTGAATCTAAAAAGTATTGTAAAAATAATGTAAATTGTCATTGATTAGCAGATATTAATACATCTGGACGAATCCTTTAATGAAATGTCAGTACCTTTGTGCAAAATGTTAAGACAGAACTATGTATATCAGATTTGTTTTTAAAGGGATTGCATTTACGAAGTGACAAAATATGTTTTCTCTTTGCCATTGAGCGTGTTTCTTAAACGACAAAACCTAGCTTGTACAATTAGCTTCAAAACATTCGTATTTTGTAACCTTTAATTTGGTATATGATTGATGTATGTACGAAAATTTATAACAATATATTTTTTCTGTGAATGTTTGGACGTAATTCATCGTTTTAATTCTGAAAAACAAGGAATGAAGTTGACATAGAAACATCAAAATACACACTGTAAATAAATATAACAGTATATTATCTAAAAGTATAAATATTAATCTTTTCTGTGACTCAAAAAAGTAAAAATTGTCATTTCAGAGCTTGGCCGTCATTTTAGTCAGTTCTGATGAAGGCACTGTAGAAGTTCCCAGATTATTTTTTTTAGTTACTTATATATTACTGTTCAAACTCTCCCTCACGCATTGTCAAAAAAATCTCATTCACTTGTTAAGGTAACTCTGCCGGGTAAGTCGGTTTTGCGTCGATTCCTGGGACAGATTCGTGCGTCTTGACCCCCGACCGCTGTACATCAGACTCTTGGGGAAACGCGAACACTTAAGATATATGTGCCATTTCGCCTAATTTCCAATCGTGTCTTATGTTATTAAAATAAGTACCATATATAAAAAATAGGAACCTGATCCCGACGTGGTAAAAATGTTTTTCTCTACCTACAGGAGAAAATTATACATCACTAATCATTTTTAGTGTTCCATTGATTTAAATGTCTTTGAAACTATTTTAGTAACTACAGTGTGGAACAAATATCAGTGTAAGTATCTGACTTAAAATTGTGTCAGAAATTAGGTTCTAACCTAACCCTGATTGACAAGACAATGGACAATCATACCTCAATAGAAAGCTATATCGGACGTAGATATTTTGGTACGTCCTACATTTTCAGAATGAACTATCATTTGAAAAAAAATTGTTAAAATTTGAAAACTAAAATTATTTTTTCAATATAAAGTTTGGAATTACCACATTAACACAATCTCGTTTTTTCTAATCTTTTAAGTATGTGACGAATTTATCGGCTTATGGATAGTGCAAATATCTGTATTTAGTAAATGCTAATCTAATCGGAGTAATTTCAAATAATTACAAAAGAAAGAAAAGGACACCAAAGAATTATTGAAAACTCTACCAGACCAGCAGCTTAGAAGCTGTTCAATAACACACAACTTCATGTAATGTATGCAAGAAGAAAATTCTATTCTCACAATTAATTGGAATTGTTGCCAAAAATAAAGCTCAATGTACACCACGCATGTTAAAATTGGTTAATCACACTTCTCAACAAATTATTCAAATAACACAAATGTGTTAAACAACAATCAAATATGTTACAATTGGAAAACACACGTGAGGGTAAAATTCAACATTGTCAACCGTTGTATAACGGTTGACAATGAGAACAAATATCAAAAGCTGAATTTTAAATGCTACAATAAATGCAAGATACATGTAGAATATATGCTGGTGATGACGCAGAAACGGAAGAAATATCGATACGCGCGCGAAAGTTTATGCAGTGTTTCATATTTTAAGTGCTATAAAATCAACTCCTATAAATGCAGAATTGCAAATTGGCCGGTCGCCGTCGGTGCATACATTTTACGTTTTAATAGGGAACGTTTCACGCGGCAGCGGCAGGGGCGGGATCCTCAAAAAGAGAGGCCGGCCCCTTCTCCTGTATCTCGGCGCGGGGCTCGCCACCGAAGCGTTCAAATGTAATCGCATGCACGCACACTACTGCTCCCGGCGGCTGTTTGGAAGTGCTGCCTGATCGCATTGATGTGAAACCAACCAATTTCACAGCTCACGCTGCGTTACCGCCGTTCTTGACACAGTCAGAACGTTGAGATGATAACTCGAATATTTAACACAGCCTGCGCTCGAATCCTCGAGATACGAGATGGCGGGAACGTTCTCCGCAAAATAACGCGAGGCCTCCCGTCACAATGCCCACAAATAAATGAACCCCCCGCGCGCCCGCCCTGCCGCGCCCGCCACGCCTGCCTGACGTACTGCCTCGCGCCGCAGATACGCACACAATCGACTCCCGGCCCTTCTTAAAGAATATATCCCCGAGCCCTTTCTCGCTTCCTACTCGCTCCTTTCACACTCGCCGCTCAAGCGCTACTACACTACGCAGAAAATAGTGGCCTTTTTATAACTTATTTTAACGTGAGTCTGTCACATGAAATTACTTCTTTCCATTTCAAAATAAAAAGGTTTTCGATCAGCATATTTATACTGTGACCACGTTATCAGAACACTCCGCTTCTCTTCGTATATGGAGAGCAGCTGTAAAAAATATTGCCATTAAACAAGCCTCCTTCACTCGAAACTCTTAAAGGTAGTGGTGTGGTCATGTGGCTTTAAAGGAAAGAGCACGGGCAGAGGCGCGAAAGAAGGGGAGCCGGAGGGTGTGGGGGGGCGATATTCTTATGCGGTGCCCTTTTTCCGAAACCGCTCATCCCCTCTTTAACCCAGCAACCATTCCTTTGTAATGGATTCCATATGCTATAAAAAGTCACTATAGAAAGTTTCCATATGACTCACAGAATCCATCTGTGTAATATTGATAAAAATTTGAAAAATGGATATTTACTTTCAGAAATCATCCCCCCGACCATCCCCGCCGTCCTTCTGCGCTCCCTCCCGACCGCATCCACAAGCCCTCTTCCTCCTTCCGATCACTCCTCCCCTCCCCTTCATTTTAACACCCCAGTGTCACCATTCTCAGGCAGCACGCTGGCCCCACGCGTGTCAACGCGGCAGCTCTCGCTATTTTTCGCACGATTTTTATTCTCTGCCTCTCGCCGCCGCCGCCGCCGCCACCGCCGCTCCCCCTGCTGGGCGCGCACGCGTCCACGGCCTTCGCCCCTCCCTCCGCTCCCCCGGATTCGCCATCCCCCGCGGAACGACGGAGGCGGTTTCGCTCACCGCCGCCGCCGCTCGCCCGTCTTGTTCAGGTCGTCGCTCACGCACGTTTCCGCGCTCTGCAGCCCGCTGCTAATCACTCCACAGTCCAAAGCGGGCACGAGCGTTCAGCAGTAATAGGCGTGGGCCGCGTCGCACTTACACTTCGAGGCTCAAGAGGCCTTGCAGGGAGAGAGGACAAATATCATTCCCGGCATTAATTCCGATAAGTTTTGGAACAATTAGATCAAACATCTGAAACAACTGGCAATAGAATTTTAGACACTAACTACGATACTTACATATTGCGGATGAATGATTTTTAATGTGTCTCAAGGAATGTTCCAGCAGTTGTGATATTGATGCTGATATGGTAATTAAGTCCTCTAGATATGTAGTAATATTTTGACAGATCCTGACAAACACCTTTCTCAACTAACATTTCCGTAAAATGTCCCTTAAGAAACAACTGCAAAAATATTAAGGAGTTATTGAATTTCACAGCATTTTAAATTTGTTTCACTCCAGGGATAAGAAATGAATTTGAAATCACAAGTCAATATTGTATTTTCTTTCAGTGCATAAATACATTCTCCATCTTCATTTATTGCGCGTAAAATATTATATTTCTTCTCAAAATAGCAACATTTTTCTTCTCCATAACAGTATTGTAAACAAAGCGTCTTAAAATAAGACAAATGTCACAAACTTCTAGAGCATGCGGGGGTCGAAGATCACTTTTTTCCTAATAAAAGTGCTGTGGGAAATGTCATCTAATAAAGTTAAACATGTGACACTTTTCTCTGATTGGTAGGCAACGCATTATGCACACTGGTTTCGCAGATCCCATTCAGATGTAGTAAGATGTTTTCCCTACCTGACGAATACCAATACACGATGAATTGCCAAAATCATCAGGGACAAATGTAACTTCGTTATATCAAATTTCCCACATGGTCATTGGCAAAAAGGAATCATATTCGACCCCTACATGCCCTAGAAAGTAGTAATATTTATTCAACGATACCTGCATATTTTTTCTTTATTTAACATCAAAAAGTAAAAATTACCTGACGATAGGAGGAAGCAAGCAAACATAAGTCTCGACGCAAGGCAAGAGACCATCTCAGAAATCACTCAATGAATCGAGGAAAAGTAAACAAAAAAACGTCAAGAGGGGGGTCATTAACCCAGAAGCTGATTTTAAAATATGTTTGAAGGATGTTCTATTTTTTAGAATTAAGCAATTTCGTTTTTGATACTAGGTACACTATCTAAATGTATAAAAAAATATGCAAAAAAATATTTCATCTGTCATTTGAATTCATGTATCGATTGTTATTGTTTAATGTCATTTGTTAATGTGATGTAGAATAACATATGAGAAGTATATTTTAAATTTTGCATTAGGTTTTGGCCCTTTGGTTTCACGAGAGACAATTTATAAAACATTAAAAGCACAGAATGTCCACAGAAATTCACATCAATAAAAACGTATGAAAATCTTTAACAATCAGTGCATCAACTGATGTCACTGCAGCGCCTCTGACCGGGAGGTCCTAGGTTCGAATCCTGACGGCGGCAGGATTTTCGACACTAGCTTTTCAGCTAGGTCGAATTCAGTCGCCGTCTGGGAGAGAATTCTAGCGGCCGGCTGCTCTGATCGGTAGTTTTCCGTGGTTTCTCCAATCAACACCAGGCGAATGCCGGAGCAGTACCCTACCAAACGGGCCACGGACCGCGCGCGATCTATCCTTCCTCTTCCTTGTCCTATCCTCTCCCTTTACACACACACTAACATGCACTACACTACCACATATTCCGGGAGACCGGTCGGGAGCTTAGAGCTTGTCCCGGCTGGGGCGGTGCCCCGCTGGTCTTGGTTAGGGGGAATCCCCACTAGCTGACGGTAGGTCGGCATCGGATCTCGTCATCCAGCGGGGGAAGATCACTGCCATCTCCCGACAAAAAAACAAGCACTACACTAACGGGACTAATGACCACGACCACAGTAGTTGACGCGCCCGGAAACACGAGAAAATCAATCAATCAATCAATCTTTAACAAAATGCTGGTACATTGTTCCAACGTTTTGGAAATTAGTAGTTCCAATCTTCAGGCAGAATTGCTGTAAATTACACCAAACAAAATTTTGAAGGAATTTTTATATTACATACAAGTTAGGGCGTAGGCTTCCGTGGGAGGAGTCAGTAGCTGCTTGCTTGTCTAGGAGACGTCCAGTCCTAAGCACAGGTGCCAACGTTTTGGCCGCCATTCTGCGACCTTCCTCGCTATTCGCCCTGAGATAGGATGCAGAATGGCGGCCGAAACGTTGGCACCTGTCCCGAGGACTCGGCGTCTCCCAGACAGCCAAGCAGGTACATACAAGTTACTTACAAATACAATTTTTGGAGCACGCCTTATGACAGTCTGTCACTCATAATCAGTGGGGGGGGAGAAATCCTTCCACATTTTTCTCTGTGGTAATTTACAATTATTCTAAATATTTGGCAAATTTTAGACTATTATTTTCTCAAAGAATGACCTCAGATTTTTGCTTTCAATAGAGCAAAAGATGATAGAAAATGGTGCTGGTCCAATACTCAACGAATTATCGTATTTTCGAAAATTGCAAAAAATGAATATTACAAAAATACAATAGTGATGATACCGATTTTTTCTTAAATGAAATCTTATAAAAAAATAGATCTTTAAATAAGGTTCTGTTCCGTTGCTTGAAAATATGTGTAACTTTTGCTTGACATGAAGGCAATGTATAAAAAACAACTTTCTCAAAAATACTCAAAGTTTTTCTTGCAATTTTTCCTTGGATGTACCAAAGAACGCTTAAAAATCGATCAGGTTCCATTTTCGTTGAACTCTGAATGTGAGAAGATTGAAAAAGTTACTAATAATGGGAGATGTATGTGCTGTTGTAGTACTACTAGTGACATAGGTATTCATTTGCTTAAACAAACAGCTCTAAAATCTCCTTAGATCCTTTTGCCTCTCTAAAATTCGTCCTATCACTTTATAGTTCCTCTTTCAAAACATACAATACAGCTTCAAATTTATCGTAAGACATCCTGAAGTACTGAAAGCATTTTTCAACTTCAACCAGATCTGGATAGACTGGATGCTCTGGATAGACAAGACTGGACCACAGGTGAAATATCCCTTTTGTCAGTCGCATTCTGTTTATATTACGAATCCAGAATCTTGGATTTCTTCCTCTCCATGCCTCTTTTTCTTCTTCTGCATAAAAATGAGAGCACAGAGCAATTGCTCCTTCCGTCACGCACAGTACAAGGCACGGAGCAACGAGCGACTGCGAAACAGCTCGTCTCGTCCGTCCGACCCGGCCCGGCCTAGTGCGCCCAATCCACATAGAAAATACCCTCTGTGGCGTACTGTCCGTCTGTGCCGTACCAAACAAGTGCACGCTCATATTTATGCTATTGTTAAATTTTTTCAGATGACGATACCTAATACAACTTCGCCAATAATAATACCTTTATTATTACTTTTATTATTATTATTATTATTATTATTATTATTATTATTATTATTATTATTATTATTAAATTAATATTATTATTGTCTATGTTGTCATCGATGCAAGGAATCGATATTTATATTTGTAATCGTATTACAATCCGCACTATTTTCGACCGCGATTAGTCTGTGCTGACCTTGTCTTTACTTCGTGCATTCCTCTAAATTCCTCGTCAATTCGTTCGTTCCTCTAAATGATCGATCTTTCTTTATCTTTGTTTATTAATTCACATTTGTTCGTTTGTTTGTTCATTCTGTTAGCAAAGTGACAAAGTGCCGTTATTCCAAGTATTGATGTCCAGAAGATGGTCGAGAGTGGGTTGATATAAATTTTACAGCGCTCTAAACGTTAAATTATTGGTTTATTGCCTCTCATTGGGGAGAAAATAGAGAATTGCATGCCTGTCAAAGCGATTCAATCTTTCAATTACTCATGGTCAGGATGAAGAATTAATGTTATTACGTGTAGGACGGCGCCGGCGCACTTTCTCGCTATTCTACGTACGTAGTAAGAGACGTAGTAAAGAGAAATTATTGTAATACTACAGCAGAAAGTGGCCATTTTTAATCAGAAAAACTCGTATTGTGATAGCGAAAAAGTGATTAAATCTTTTTACTAAATTAAGTAAATTACTTTCTCTACCACGTTGTGTAGTGAGAATCCCCGTTTTTTGGGTCCTTGTTCCCGACAAATTGGTTGACAGCAAAACGTCCGTCAGCACTTGGTTGACAGCAAAACGTCAGACGATTCTCTCCAAAATTGATATTATGCGATCGATATGATCTAACTCAAGGAAGGCCCAGCGAGTTTGACACGGATAATTTGATTTTTGGGAATTTCGATACAATGTAAATGACATAAAATATTTTGTAAACCAAAATCAGCGCAGACCTGTGTTTTTGGACTTCGTATTCTTACATGGAGTATAATCTCCCATTTCTCGCGGATCAGATAAACCGTGAAACCCCTTGTCACCACCTTGTCAAGAAGTGGACTGTCCGATTCGTTCATCGGCATGCCGGAAATGAAACAAAACTAACCTTCGAGCGATCGCTTGTGTGGTAAAAATGAGCCATTAAAAAATAAATGGTGCTGCGCCCTGATGCTTGTACTTCAAGGCGGGAAATAAGTATTCTTTAGCTATTTACTTACTTACAAGATAGTGGTAAAGCCTTTCCCGAGACCAAATCGCAATCGTGCCAAATTTGCGGTAAGTGACCACCATCACCAGCCGTCGTTCAACGTGGCAAAAACACCACCACGCGATTGCGCCCGTTATAGAGTTTTGCTCATTTTTTGTATACCTGTTCTTTCAAAAAGTCGCACATGACGTGCAATAAATATGGGAGAAATTTCTGAGTGAATAATTCATAAAAGGAAGTTGTTTGCTTGTCTTGTGCAAAGGATTGGATTGATTGATGATTTTGGGCGCGACAACTACAAAGGTAATTAGTTCCCTAAGTGTAGTGCATGTTTTATCGCGGGAGGGGACGGTGATCTCCCGCTGAATGGCCAGATCCGCCGTCGACATACCCTTCGGGTTGCGTGATTTTCCCAACCAGATATCTCCCACCAGCGGAGCACCGCCTCAGCCGGGACAACCTCTAAGTTTCTGGACTGCTCAGGCCTTCGCCCTGAGTTGATCGGTGAAACAACGGAAAACTACCGATCAGTGCAGCCGGCCGCTATAATTCTCCTCCAAACAGCGGCTGAATTGGACTTGTAGCTCGACAACTTAGAAATACCCTTCATGGTGTCGCTTACATTAGCAGGCGTAGCGAAGCCATGCCCCACTGCTCTCGAGGGGGAGCTCAGTTGAACCCAAGAACCGCCTACGACGATAGCTGATTCGCTCTTGCAACTTTGTCCCCACACTATGCTCTAGACGGCGACCGATGTTCATTTGCCGAAAGTACTCTTTCACTAGATACATTATCTCACGAATCTGGCCTCTCTTAACGGTCACCCTTATATGCACGTGGATGTTGGGAGTCAAAGCCATATCAACAGAAATGTAAAAACTCGAAAACTCTGCCAAGCGACAATTCCGAGACCTACACCCATGCACAGCAGGGAGCGCACACAAACTAACTCCCTTCCCAAATAGAAAAAATCCAAAACAATTGTGGCAAATTTACGTGAGAAGAAGGGAAGGAAACTCAGTTCTTTCAACATGGCATTTCTTACGCTCAAAAGCCGTTAAATTTGGCAAAAAAAACAGAGATACGAGCCTTCAACACCCCAGGCTTTGGGACGGTCGTCAAGGCCAGGCTGACTTCTCCCGCCCACTCGGACCGAGGCGGCGGCGGCGGCAGCTCATCAGGCGGAGAAGTTGGACCGCGAAGAGAGGGAACCTTCCCCTCTCTCCGGCACTTTTCGCGCAGGCGCAGACCAATTTTTTTTTTCAAAGTTGTCGAGCTATAGCTCTGTAACTAGCGTCGAAAATACTGCTGTCGGGACTCCAACCCCAGGACCTCCCGGTCAGAGGCACTGCAGTGATATCAAGTGATGCTTTGAGGCACACAAGGCAGTTTGTGCAGAGGACATTTATGACACAGAAGTGTGAAAGTGGGTGCTAAAAGGATGTTGAATGTGTATCCACATTGGTGATATTAGCAATTTATTATAATGTTGATTTTTGATGTTTTTGAAAAGGAATCAGTTCCTCATTTGTGAGTTTGGAATTACAGGTAGTTCATTATTATAGTAGATAATATTTTCATATTGGTTCTTTTCCTCATTCATTAGTTTTCAATTTAGTTTTCTTATAATGTGTTACTATTTTAGTTTATGTAAATGTGTTAGAAGGACATTCGGAGATAAAAGTTCCAGACCGATTTCGCAGACAACGATCTTCTTTGTGCAAAATGTTTTTTTCTTAGCGAAAATGGTAACATTTTTTTCTCTCAATACAATGTGTACTCAATGTTATTTAATAAATTCCTCCTTGACTCACTATGAAAAGAAGTAGTTATATTATGTGCAAGGGAAGGAAGTTCGTCGGCGTCAAAAGTATCGCCTCACGATTGCGAATATGACACTCAAATACGGGGGCGCACGAAGGTTAAACAGAAAACGGAAACAGCAAACGGACTCTACTAAATACGAAGCAAGCCACAGGAACAAGCAGGGTGGCTGGAGGACCGGAAGAGATGCCGGTTCACTACCTTGCCTTGAGGTCGGCGACGTGGCCCCCCCGCCTCCGCCCCCCCCCCCGGCTCCAGGCGCGCGCCCGCCCCGCCCCTCCCTCTAAGAGGTCGCGGCAAGCGCGCGGGCGAGCGGGCGCGAGGGAGCGTCTGCAGTTACTCCCGCCCGGCCGCGTCGTTTGGCTCCGCCCTCTCCTCGCTACCTGACTCCCGCATTTGTGTAGCGCTACAAAACGGCCCGTAACTACCCGAGGGGACCCACTTTAAGAGAGTATCTTTGCGAATCTGCGGATAGCTCTACAGCACGCCGTAAATGGTAAGCATAAAAATATTTATTTTATACACTTTCAAATCGGAACATGGAAAGCAGCTCTAGTCGTTTCAGCGCGCAACGTATTATTAAAATATATGAGCAGCAAACGTTGATCCTACGCGGCGACAGTTCTCAATAAATTTATGAAAACTCTTCCGTTAGGAGTATAACGCGGTATTCACGAGCACAGCTTTTTTCATTGAATACTCTGCATTATTCTACACGGCAAAGTGCAAGTAAACATTAGTGTCGACTGCGCCAAGATTGGTAGATTTCATTCCTTAATATGGCACTGAAACTAAAACGGTAGCTGTAGTATTGAAAAACCTTAGATTTTATTATTGCACACGTGCTTTCATTTGGGCGAATTTAAATGCGAGGAGGAGAAATATAGCTGTTACTACACAGCTGTACGAAATAAGTAACGTAAGGAAAGTAAGAACAATTTCTCATAAGAAGCATAAAATAATACAAGATGAGCCATTTCATATGGTAAAAAGATGTGTGAATGATCTTGATGATATAACTTAGTGAATATAATAAAACTTAGCTCAGCTGTGAAACACGATATTGTACAGGCTGTCATCAGGCCCACAGAAATTCAAAGTGCACTGGAATCGAATAAAACATACTACCACATAGCTACTTGAGAAAATAAAGGAGTTATGCCATATTTTGAGAAAGTGAGTGTCAATTTTTCGTAACATCAAATTAAATAGTTAAATTCTCAGATACAGAGCCAAGGAGAAGCTTCCTTTCTTTCAACTTGTTTACTGTCCACTTCACTGGATACTGTATCTTTTTTCTCACTTTCCGTAGAGCATGGTAGAAATTGGTAACGCGAGTAAATACACCGATAATTCCCCAACGAAGAACAACTTTCAGAAGATAATGCCTGAAGTCTTCAATACGAATGTAAGAAATGTATCAACAAGATTGCAATATTTTAGCACGCATTTCGCACTTGTATATGATATTGATACTCCTTTGAAGTTAAGAGACTTGCTGGATAATATTATAGGTACTGTATTCCTCTCCTCAAAACCAGATCAATCAAATAATTCAGAGTACTTTCGGAATATATTTTTTCTCCAATAATATTTAGTACCTGTCCCGAAATGTAGAATCAAATGCGTATCACACCCTCTTACATGACCATCGCTGATTACGAGTTCCAAAAGATCTTTTTTTTACATTTTTCTATAATCTTTTTACAAAACCATCACTTTCCTAACGGACTACTCTGAAGAAATCTCTCAGTATTGGTGATTCTTCTTATTTTTTACTGGATCAAACAATCCAAGCACTCCAATTCTTCGAATACTAGAATTATGGAGGTACCCTAATAATTGTAACATACCAAAAAACTTTGTTTTTTGAAGGTTCCGAATTTCGTCGTAGTCTATATATCACCGCAACTTTATTCGCAATTTCAAGACTCAAAGCGCCGTTTCAAACTCACGAGGTCATTGGCGTCATTTGCGAAAAGCGAATGCACTGCGGTTCTGACGGCTGGCTGACGGACTGAAGTCGTGACGGCCTAATATCCGCGACCGCAGCGCCGCGCACGATAGAGCGCTGCCGTAAGTTGCACCCCAAATCTCTCAATTTACACACGTGCGTATTTCTATCTTTGTCTCAGAAAAAGTAGATATTTCCGGCAATATTTAGAAGAATCTTCAGATCTTCGACGCACTATAAACACAACTTTCTGAATATTACAGAGGAGGACAAATAGTCAAGAAACAGATGGAAAGAAACGAACCGTTTCTCAGAAAAATGCCATTGCATATACTTATTCATCTAACTGAAGAGAATACGATGGCTTTGTACACGTCGTACACACACACACACACACACACACACACACACATACATATATATATATATATATATATATATATATATATATATATATATATATATAGTGTCTCAGAATAAATATTACAAACTGCTAGGGCACGTAGAGGGATCGAAAATGTTTATTTCCTAATTATCATGTAGTGAGAAATTGCATATAACGGAGTTAAATGTATTTTAACATGTGACAATTGTTCCTTATTGCTAGGCAATACAGTACGCACAGACGTTCGGCAGATACATGAAAACTGATTGCTTTAGAACGTGACCTGCCGATCATCTGTGCAATAGCCGTTGCCCGAATAGCAGTTGCCCTAAAAAAGGAAAATATTACATGTATAACTCCGTTATATAAAATATCCCACTATATGTTCATTAAAAATAAACAAATTGATCATGTTCGACCCCTTAGAAGTTTGTAACATTTCTTGTGAGACAACAGTATATTCGATATAAAATATAACAAGTTAAGAATTATCTTCTCCAGAGAAATCAGAGCGCGTTGAAAAACTTAAATTAAAATTATATCACCATGTAGGAACAGGTACTGATCAACAAGGATTCTATTATAATAATAAAGGTTCCAAAACGAAGTTGATTGAAATAGAAGTGATGCCAGGGAGAAGATTTAGATCAGGATATGCATATAAAACCACTCAGTACTCTTCAGGATTCTCGTTGATCCTGCACCTTATGCTTCTAAAACCGCTATAATATATTAGAAACGGAAAAAAATTATTTTGAATTTGGAATGTGATACGTTATCATTAGAACGATATTTCTCGGTGAAAGTGTGTCTTTCTGGTCAGTGACCTCATTAAAATTTCGCTTCATCACGGGGGCTGGGTAAGAAAACATCTCAGAAACTGGAAAATCTGTTTAAAAATTAAACGTTTGTTTCTAATAAGCGGTAAAAGCAAATCTATTAGGAAGCAGCAGTATTGTAAGGAAAACTAAATGGGAGGAAAAGGATAATAAAAAGGGAAAGAGTGCACTAGAAGAATGTCGTAAATTATGTACAAGTATTACCAAGTCTAGAACGCATAAAATAAACGGCTAATGCCCTTTTACTCTTTCGATTGAAGAAAAAACTGTTGGCTGAACCCGCGGCAGCGACTGGGCCTAATGGTAGTCGGCCCTGGCTGCGCGGAAAGCTTCCAGAGGAGTGGGCAAGAGCGAGAGAGAAGGCGAAGAGGGTTGGACAGAGGCGGGGGTGGGGGTGAGGCCGTTGGCAGGGGGCGGCGGTGTCGGCGACGTCGGGCGCAACGGCCGCAAATGTTGAGGGGCGGAACTGGGGGCGGGGCAGGGCGTGACGGGGCGGGGTGGGCCGGGTGGGACGGGGTGGGACGGGGCGAGGCGGGACGAGGAGGCGGCAGAGGGGACAGGCGGCCCTCGACATGGAAAGGGCGAGTAAGGAGGCGCTCAACGCCCACACTCAGCGTTCACGCACACACTCGCCTCCCTCCATACTCACCGATATTTTATCCCATAAATTGGCAGACGGGTAGCGGGAAACCTTTCAGGCGAGAAACGGCTTTTATCAATACGGCAGCCTTCTCCTCGTTGTCTCGTTCGCTCGCCCACTCGCCCGCTCGCGCGCTCCCTCCTCTGCTTTTCGTTCTCCGTCTCTCCCTCTCTCCTCCCCAGTACTCAACCCTCTCTATCTGTTCTTTCCAACTAGTACCGTATTTCATCACTCTGTCTACGCATTCTCAATTCATAGACAAACTGAAAGCAGAGCTTTCCTCAATGGTCAAATACCTTCTAATGATGTGAGAGTAATGCACCATTTTTTTGCAATTAAGAGTGACATTGAGTCATGTGGATTATTTGCGGAATTTTTTATTTAACGAAATTTGATTTGATTTATTTTCGTAAAAGAACAGTAAAAATGGTATTAACGTATGGAGAAGTAGTATAATCGGCGCACGTTTTCTTTAGCTCCAGAATCTCTTCCCCATCCCCTTTACTACATACAGTTGAATAATGGATAAAAGGACCAACAAAGCTAGGTTAGGAACATGTGAAAACTAGAAATTTTCGCTCCCCAGTTGTGAAAACGTATTTGTATCGGTAGACGAATTACAGTTTTGATTATATAGTATTGCAAACAAAATAGAAATTTTCGTTCGTTCGTCGTTTTCCTCCTCATGATTATCCTTTCTCTTCTTACGAAGTAATTGCGAGAAAGTAAAATGGAGAACTGAAGAAAACATGCTTGATCGTAAAGCTACATTGATGTTCAGTGATGTCCCTGTCCATTGATCTGTACTTTGAAGTCCAGAAACAAAATGGTGAACCATTTGCTTATGGATTGAGGGAAACTCGTCGAAAAACGTGATCGAGATGGGGATCATTGACTCAGAAGCTGAAATTATAAATACTTGTAAGAGGCATATTTAATATTTTATAATTATACAGTAAAAATGTTAACTAATACATCATATATCATTATTCAAATCAATTTTATTTTATTTTTTGATTTTGTATAGTCTCCAATGTTATAGAAGTATTAAAGCAGCAGAAACTAGTGGTGCTACAGAATGGCACAGACTTTCTCGTAGTAAAGTTTTCTAAATTACTTGGTGAGGACCGGCATTACGGTCTTGCCCCATCCTCTTGCTCCATCCGAGCTGCCATCGATCACCGCACAAACTACATTTTTTGAAATTTTCAAATTTTTCGGTTTCCTAACAGTAGAACCGAAATATTACTTTAAAAATATTCAATAAGAGTAAAACTTCGATTTAAATAGCAATTTTCATTGAAAAATTTAGAGCCGTTTTTTTTCAGAAAATGGCGTTTAAGCGTTACTGTAAATGCGAAATTTGAAGCTCTTTTCACAGGAATCTATTCAGTTTTTGAAAAATTTCATTTAAATTAATTGAAGCACTTGTTTTCACAAATGCAGTAATATATACAAATTGCTGGAAATGTGCATATTAACGAGGTGAGAGATATTTTAAAAAAATCATTTGTGTAATGTTTGAAAAAACAAAATAATACACCAAAATAAACTTCACGTCATATTAAACAGTGCAATTAGCACTATCCGTTTGAAGAGTTTGAGGAAAAAAATTTGAGCGATTGTTAAAATGCAGAAATTTGAGTTCATTTTCACAGAAAACTGTTGAGTTTTCGAGGAACTTTATAGGACATAATTTACAATACATATACTCATAAATGCAATAATGTGAGTAAATAATGTAAACATGTATGACTAATGTTAATATTAATGACGAGAGAGACAAGTAAAAAAATACGCTTTTGTCATTTTTGAAAAAACGAAATAGTAGAACAATATAGCGTTTATGTCATCTTAACACTATTTCATTTAGTGGTACATTTAGCACTATTTCTACCAAAAGTTTATAGACAAAATTTGGAGCCGTTTACGAGAAAATCTTGTTTTTGTAATTTTTGAAAATTGTACATATTGCACGCAATGTTGCTCGAAAACTACTAAAATTTTCAAAAAATGTACCTGGCCTTATTGAAATAACTGATTATGCACAAGAAATTTTATTTGAAGGAAAAATCTCTTATCTTTAATTTTGTAGTTGTAGCAAGACGTCGAACAAATTCAAAGTTTTGAAATTTTTTAAAATTCAAAATCAACCGTGAAAATCAGGTCTAATCCACCTTTAAAAGTGTAATTTACTCTATTCGTAAAACAAATTTAAAGAAAAATGTGGGAGCCGTTTTTGAGATAATTTTGAAAATGTCCGGGGGTCTTCATGTAAAATACTCCCAAATTTTAAAGAATGTTTTTTAAAATCTCAAAGCTTCGACTTAAGCCAGATGGACAGGGGTTTCATCAATTTGGAAACGATCTTATGCATGGTTTTGCCGCTAGTGGTGTTCCTAGACGGACGGACAGACGGAGGGACGGACGGAGGGACGGACGGAGGGACGTGCGGAGGGACGTACGGAGGGACGTACGGAGGGACGTATGGAAGGACGGACGGAGGGACGAACGATGGGACGGGCGGACGGACGTTTTGAAAAAAAACCCTTTTTCGGTATCAGTGGACTCCAAAACGTGTATTTCCGTTCAAATCTCGAAACCGATTTTCCGCAGCATTACATAACTTTCTCGCAGTAATATTACTCCGTATTATACGGCGCGTATAACGAATACTAAAAAGTAACTGGTGGTGCTATAGAATGGTATAGACTTTCTCGTCGTAAAATTTTCTAATATCCTTCGCGTTGGCTGGTAGGACGATCCATCCCCCATTCCCTAAAAATACTTTTTTTTTAATTTTATCAATTTTTCGGTTTCTTAATGGTAGTTTCGAAATATTACTTTTAAAATATTAAAGAAGGGTAACAACTCGTCCTATATAGAATGTTTCGTTGAAAAATTTGAAGTAGTTTTTAAGAAAATGGCGTTTAAGCGTTATTGCAAATGCGGAATTTGAAACTCTTTTTCACAAGGATCAATTGAGTTTTCAAAAAACTTCATTTGCAGTCATTTAAAGCACTTCCACTCACTTCCACAAAGCACTTCATTATTATATAATAAATTCCCCCAAAAAGTTTGTTGAGTAATTTTAGTATATTCTTTCACATTTTTTATTAGTTTTTAAACATCAAAAGATGTCTCAAGGATCCTCTGAAAGGCGCCAGAGAAGCCCAAATGGTCATGTTATTGAGAAGCAATTGCATGTAACACTTGCGGAAGAATTTATTTCTTTGTTAGAAAATAGATCCTAAAAAAGGCAAAGAGCTGACGCTTGGCATAATATTGCGAGAATTTATAATCTTTGGCCCACATGGATGCCGATACCCTGAGAAAAGAGAGGATAAAAAAATGCAAAGAAGCTCTTATCAACTTTGAGGCTAAAAGCCAATGAAACAGGTAAAATATAATTCATGTATATTAAATTAGTATTGTTAATAACCTAATAACTATGATGAATTTTCATTTGAATAGGTGGTGGACCTTCAAAAACGAGAACCTTCCCTCCACTATATGCGAAAATTAACGAACTGATTGGTAGTGCTGCAGTGGGATTGAGCAATCCGTATGATGCAGACGCAGGAATGGTTGAGCCTACATCAGGATTCATTCGTTCTTTTAACTTTTTCATCATTATTGTATATATTTTTTTCTGTTCTCAATTTCTAAAATTGAAGTGTTACTCTGAAGTGTTTTCCAACGAGTAACATTTACAGACTTCTTAACAGAAAGAATAACATAATGTTGATGTGCAACTTAAAGCAAACAAATCTTCTAGACAAATGTTCTTTTTCATATAAGCATTCAAAAGGTTGAGAAGTGTAGAAGTATGCATCCCTGAGCCTACTTCCAGTGACTCAGCACTGTGTATATAGAAATGATAGTTCCTGCAGTTTCAAACTTTGTATTCTTTTTAAGCAACTGAGACCTCGTGGCATGTGGAGCAGAAGCAGAAACAGCAGCAACAGCAACTGGATGATGATGATGTGGAGGTTGGAATGCGACCTGAGTCTCCTCAGAGAAGTGAGACTGAGGTAAAGAGTTTTTTCTATCTTCAATTATTGTATAATGTGTTTCATGCCTTTACACACAAATCATCAGGAGGGCAAAATGTGTTGACCAGTGTAATCTGTTTATATATATATATATATATATATATATATATATATATATATATATATATATATATATATATATCATTTACTAACGATTCTATTTTTATTTACTTTATGAAGGTTTACAACTGGGGATCATACAATCCCAGATGCTGCGCACCCCAGTGTTAACGTCATTAGTGGTTGAAGAAATTGTATTTTTTGAAGTGGTAGAGAACATGGGAGCAGCAAGTGAAACTCGCAATTCGGGACCAAACAGGGCCAGAAACGTAAGCATGAGGAGGCCCACAGTGCCAAAAACATCATTGAAACGTATGCACGATATAAAAAATTGAAGCAATAGAGCTCCAAATGAAACTCTCAAGAGAGGAGAGAGAGGCAGCAAAGGAAGCTCATTTGCTGGACATGGAGCTGAAGAGAGAAAAGCTTCGACAAGAAATGATTACGACGAGAATGTTAATAAAATAGATGAAAAAAGTAATAATAAAATGTAAAAATGTAAAGTAAAAATAAATTCACTTAAGTTACTGTATGTATTATTTTTTTGCATGATAGTTACTATCATAAAAAAAGAATGCAGCGTATGAAATCTTAGAAATTTTGAGCCCTGTAAGGCAGTGGCTTGGAGTTCGACTAACATTCGACTCTACACCAGTATGGTAAGTTTTAAATTCGGGGGGAAATGTTCTTGTCTTTGTTTATAATTTGGATGATTTATTTGGAAAGCAAGCTACACTTGTTAGAAAACCTAAAAACGAATTACCAACTCCAAAGAATTAAAATTATGGTAAGATGTAAAATCTAATATTGTATGGTTGAATAGAAAGCCCCTTTAAAGTTCATGAATATATATTTTAATGATTGTTGTGAAATTTTCTGAATTGTAGATATATTAAGATTAGACAATAAGTTCAGTCATTTTAACAGTGGAACAACAAATTTTAGCTGTGAAATAGAAGTTTTGTGAACTATTTATTCACATCAGGTACATTATACACATCCACATGGATGAAAAAGGGAGACTTTTTTTTAGTTTCATAATTAGCATGAGAGTCCATTGGATACAAATCACACTACACGCGCGTCTATTTTGGCAGGTGAAAAGCATGCACCCAAGATAAGAGGCATATGAATTCAAACTCATAATAATGGTAACAAATAAGATTATTACTGAAATTCAAACAAATGAACATCACATACAGTGTAGGAAGGGTAGAGAACTATTTTACTTATGACAGCAAAGGACCACTCCAGTACCCACTCAAATAACCCTGGAAAACCAGTCAGAGATATGTTATGGGTACAAGACCCATAACATATGAATCGCAAAGCGGCAGCAAAAGATGTTGGGAAGGCACCTCCTAACAAACTGCAAATAATACAATGTATTATTGAACCAAATCATTCAAAATAATTAGACTTTATACAACTTAGGAAAATCATTTGAATAAGACAATAATTACATTTACCTTTCAAAAGAGTTTGTGATGAGAGACTGCCAAGCAGCTTCATTTGTAGCTCTTCTCCTATCTGGTTGGACAGCTATTTATCCTTCCATCAAAAGTTGGGGCCAAGGGACAGGTAGAGCAAGGTCTGCATCATCAGATGGATTTTCTTCTCCCTGCTGGCGTGGGATGTTGTGGACTACTGCAGTAGCCACAATTAGAGTAAAAATGTTTTTAATCTTAATCTATGCCTAGAGCGAGAACAGAAACTCGCCTCATTCAAATACCAAGGAGGCGCTCCACTACATTTCTGGAGCGAATCTGGGATTCATTATATAAATTTTCAACTGATGTTACGAGGATTTTCTAGAGGGGTCATCATGTAAGGGGTTGATGCATATCCTCCATCAACCAAAAAAACTGTTTTGCTGTCAGTGAGCGGACCCAGGCCATCGGGCTACAATGACTGTAAACTCGATATTCGAGTTACATACGGCCTTAACGTTCAAAGAAAAATAATTCTTCGTATTTTGGAAGAGCTCAGCATTTCTACCCCTGCACATAAAAAAATCAAAGCCATGGTTTCAGTGAAAACAGCACAATATTATAAATGATAGGAATATTTTTAGCAAAGACCTTCATTTACCAGGAGAAGAAATCCTGATGTGAGTGCAGTCAATTGCTCCAATAGCTTTGGGAAATCTTGCTATTTCATAAAAATTTAGTTGTTCCCGATTTATTTCTTCCACTCCCTGAGGGAATGTAATGAACTACTCTCGTAAGAAGGCAATGGCAACATTAACTCTCTGGATGACCCAATGAATTGTCGACTTGCTAGCTCCCATATAGTCACCCATGGTTAGTTGCGAACATCCTTTGGCATAAAACATTAGGGTAGTCAGAAGCTGAACCATCGGTGATACAGAAGCATTTCTAGAAGAGAAACAGCAACAAGTCAATAAAAGAAAACCACAAATGTCTACGTAGGAATCAAATTTGCCTATTTTTAACCTTATTATCGCTTACATAATCTCATTTTCTACGCACGTTCTTTCAAAAACGTTTACATAATTACATTACTTTAATGATGATAATAATAATAATAATAATAATAATAATAATAATAATAATAATAATAATAATAATAATAATATACTGCCTTCATATAACAAAATATAGTGCATTTTACGTTAATAACATAGTTACTAAATAAGTTTTATTTGATTGGCAATGACCATACCTATCAGAAGAATATTCCAAATCAGTTTCAATTCTTCCAAGTAGGAAAAGTGTTGATGCTTTAGACAACTGGAACTTCGTGAAAAAATTCCAATCATCAAAATTAGCAAACCAATCCATTCTCTCCCTCGTAGTATAGACTACACACGCACGTAGAAAACTGAACTTTGCAGAGATATACTCTGTACTTTTTACTCGACGGATTTTCGCCGAGTAAAATTACGCTCGAAATCACACTCGTGTGATTTACTCTGGAGTAAAGTGTCGGTGAAACGCTCCAACAAGTTATTCTTGAGTTAATATGATTTACACCAGAGTAAACTCTTACTCCTTGTTTGGTGAAACCGGCCCTAAGTGTATTTCACTCTATTCTAACAAAAAATTTAGAGAAAAAATTTGGAGCCGTTTTTGAGAAAATTTTGAAAATGTTCGGGAGGCTATATGTAAAGTACCCCCAAATTTTAAAGAATGTTTTTCAAAATTCCAAAGCTTCAAGTAGAGCCAGATGGACAGGGGTTTCTTCAATTTTGAAAAATCCTATGCATGGTTTAGGCGCTAGTAGGGATCAAAAAACGGACGGACAGGCAGACAGACGGACAGACCAAAGGTAAAAAAAATAACACTTTTACGGTATCCGGGGACTCCAAATCGTGTATTTTCGTTGAAATCTCGAAATCGATTTTCCGCAGCATTACATAATTTTCTCTATACTCCGTATATACGTATGTATACGAGAAAGTAACTAGAGGTATTACAGAATGGCACAGACTTTCTCGTAAAAAACTTTTCTAATTTCCTTGGTGTGGACTGGCTTTAAGGTCTTGCTCAACTCTCTGACCAACTGCCATCAATCGTCACCGAAAATACATGTTCTTGACATTTTCTCAAATTTTTGGATTCTTAATAGTATCACCGAAATATGACTTCAAGAATATTAATGAAGAGTAAAATCTCGCCCTAAATAGAAATTTTCATTGAAGTTTTTGAAGCTGTTTTTAAGAAAATGGCGATTAAGCATATCTGTAAATGCGAAATTTGAAGCTCTTTTCCACAGGAATTTATTGGGGTTTCAAAAAAATTCATTTGCAGTCATTTGAAGCACTTCCACTCACAAATGCAGTAATGTATACAAATCGATGGAAATGTGCATATTAATGGCGTGAGAGATATTTTAAAAAAAGTACATTTGTGTAATTTTTGAAAAACAAAAGAAAACACCAAAATGAAATTTACATCATATTAAACAGTGGAACTAGCACTATCCATAAGAAAATTTTGAAGAAAAAATGTGGAGCCACTTTTGAAAAAATGGCGTTTGATCGTTTTTGAAAATGTATAACTGTGCGCTCATTTTTACAGAAAACTGTTGAGTTTTCGAGAAACTTTATTTGACATTATTTAAAGCACATGTACTCATAAATATAATAATGTGAAAAAATTACCTCTAATGTAAATATTACCGACGTGAGAGACGAATCAAAAAAATACATTTTGTAATTGTTTTTTAAAGAATAGAGCTATATGACGTTTATGTCATCGGATAGGGTGCGTTTGGTACTACCCCTACCAAAAATTTAAAGAAAACATTTGGAGCCGTTTTTGAGAAAATCTTGTTTTATTAATTTTTTAAAAATTGCAAATAATCACGCTCTTGCATTAAAACTACTAAAATGTTCAATAAAGTCTACATGACCATTGTAGAAATCACGACCGTTAATAAGTAGTAGGAAAATCACGGGATCGGTCAATTAATGTATTATACTAGTTTGCCAACGTTTCGGAATATTTTATTCCATCATCAGGGCTTACTAATAGATATAATGGTCAACCATAATGTATCTCCACGTCACAACTCCAATACGACATACATGGAGATACATTATGGTTGACCATTATATCTATTAGTAAGCCCTGATGATGGAATAAAATATTCCGAAACGTTGGCAAACTAGTATAATACATTAATTGACCGATCCCGTGATTTTCCTACTGTCTACATGACCTTAATGAAAGATCTATTTATGGGCAACAAATTTCATTTAAAGTAGAAATCTGTGTTTTCAATTTTATAGTTGTAGGAAGACGCCGAAACAAATTCCAACTTTTGCAATTTTCGAAAATTAAGAGTTAACCGTGAAAATCGGATTCATCCCACTTTTATACGTGTATTTTACTCTATTCGTACAAGAATTTTAAAGAAAAAAATTTGAGCCGTTTTTGATTAATTGGTTGGTTAGTGATTCCGGGCGTGTCCACAGTCCACGTCATTAGTCCCGTAAGTGTAGTGCATGTTTTTTCCTCGGGAGATGGCGGTGATCTTCCTCCGCTGGATGGCGAGATCCAGTACCGACCTACCGTCTGCTAGTAGAGTTTCCCCCTAACCAGGACTCTCCCACCAGCATGTACTCATACCGCCCCAGCCGGGACAAGCTCTAAGCTCCTGACCGGTCTCCCGGAATGCGGTAGTGTAGTGCATGTTAGTGTGTGTGCGGTGTGTAAGGGGAGAGGATAGGAGAAGGAAAGACCGCGCGCGGTCCGTGTTGAGCCGTATTTGAGAAAATTTTGAAAATGTTGGGTTGGGGGCTTCATGTAAAGTATCCCCAAAATTTAATGAATGTTTCTCAAAATCGCAGATTGTCGACTCAGGGCAGATTGACAGGGGTTTATTCAGTTTGGAATAAATCGTACGAATAGTTCAGGCGCCAATGTTGTTCACGTACAACGGACAGACAGACGGACGGACGTTTTGAAAAGAGCCAATTTTTCAGTATCAGGGGACCCCAAAACGTGTATTTCCGTGTAAATCTCGAAATCGATTTTCCGCACCATACATAACTTTCACTATACTACGTATATTACTCCCATATATATTTATTTATTTATTTAGTCAAAAACAGTCAAAAACTGTATGTGACGTATGGGGGAGAAAATCATCTGCGCACGCTTTCTTGATTTTCAGAATCCCTTCCCAACAATTTAACTATTAATAGTTGAAAGATTAATAATAATAATAATAATAATAATAATAATAATAATAATAATAACAAATTTAAAAAAGCGAGAGATTAACATTTCAAAAACTAAATATTTTAGTTGCCAAATTATAGAAACTTATTTTTAACGGTAAAGAAACGAATAGACTTGATTTTTCTGTATTGTTAACAAAATAGAAACTCACCCTAAGCTCTACTACCACTGCAAGCAAAGAAAAGTTCAACAAAACGTGCGCATAGTGAAGCTACATTTACGTCCAGAAGCAAATCAAGGGGCCATCTCAGCATTTGGTCAATGGATCAGGGAAACTGGACAAAAACCCGATCGAGATGGGGGTCATTGACCCGGAAGTACATTATTTGTTACAGGTATATTGAGTCTTTTTTTAAAATTATACAATGCAAATGTAAACTAATTCATTATACTATATCTTGTTTTTGTTAAAGTAAACATTGTTTCTTTTTGGCGATCAGTATAGTCTCTAATTGTATAGAAACAGTTTTGCAGCAGAAAAGATTTTACTTTTAATTTAAATTTGTGTACCAATTTCAATTGTTTAATTTCATCTGGCAATGCATTGTAAAGTAGCGTACATGTATTGTATGTGAATTTCTTGTAGTGAGCTGTTGATACTGACACTTGATGAACATGATTTCTACGTCGAGTATTGTAACTATAAATATCAGTATTACATGAAAATATGTTCCCACCATTAAGTAAGTCAGTTTTGATAAATACTACAGACTCATAAATAAATAGGCAAGGCAATGGTAAGATTCCAAGCTCAATGAAAAGAGGCTTGCATGGATCACGTGGATGGGATTTTTTCATTATTCGGATAATTTTCTTTTGCAATCTAAATGTCTGGGAACTAAAGGATGAGCTTCCCCAAAATATTATGCCATATCTCAGGCGGGAATGTACAAAATACACGCAACGAGCTGCATGAAGGCTGTTATGTATGTATACGTATATATATACGTATATATACGTATGTATACGAGAATACGTATGTATACGTAATCTCGTATACGTATGTATACGAGAATGTAAAAGGTAACTAGGAGCTTACACTTGTTTTGCAAAGAATATTCGTGTCATCAGAAGGATAATTGTCCTTCCATTTACAAAGGACGAGCGCATATTGCTTACGTACGTTTACGTAAAAGAAAAAAAGTATAGAGTTATGATCGAGTCCTATGGTACCCCATACTCAATTGGAAAAGAATAGGAAAGAAGAGAAAATAATTTTCTTTCGTGCCAGTATGGTATTTCTACTCTTTGCGATCGATGTTTAAGGTTCGATTATATCCAATCAAGGGCAATACCACGAATTCTATACGAAGGTAACTTTGAAAGCAAAGTGTCATGGTAAATGGCGTCAAAGGTTTTCGAGTAATGAAAAACATTTCCATTAGATGTTTCATTTTGATTCATTGATGAAACAACATCTTTAAGAAAAGAAACAATGGCTGATTCCGTTGATTTCCATTTTCTGAATCTCTTTTGAGAGTGTGAATGAAAGTTTTTCTATTATTTTTGAGAAAATTGGAAACCAAGCAATTGACCAATGATACTAAATTTCGTTGTTGCTGACTTTTTAAAAAACTGTCTTAAGTTTGCTGTTTTGAATGTTTTGTCGTGCACATATCTTATTTTGAAATACGTTGTGAAATGACTTCTAATAAAATATACTAAACCAATGTTAATAGATTTTCTTTTTAGTGTCCAATTTTTTTCTCAATCTCAGCCCTCTAGTTTCCTCGTATTGCATACCATACCATTGCACTTGTGGATATTATAATGGACAGAGCTTGTATGCAAGAAAGTTTGAGCGTTCTGTGTGTCATCAGTTAAAGGCTGGGATCCAATACTCTACATTAGGGTTTCCCCCTTTCTTGTCTCAGGTTACTTTTACGAAAGTTAGTAAAATCATTGTCCCCTCACAGTAATGAACTCTACCTACTCAAACTAATAAATTTGTATGGTACTCGATATCATATGTTTCACTAGATACCAAAAATAAAGTTTTGTTTGCTATTTATATAATTATTAAAAAGAACAGAGTTAGGACTACGGGGATTATCAATTACAATATTTAATATTGAAATTTCCATCGGAAAAAATTGAAACTCAAAAACACGAGAAGTTTTTCATTTATGGAATAAAAATGCAAATTCAAATCGCTTTATTAAAAACAAAAATGAAATGTAACTATTGGAGCTTCAACAGCACATACTTTCTCGTATTATTTCTAACTATTGAAATTTTCGCAAATTCAGAGAGTTCAACGAAAGTGAAACGTGCGCCATTCCTTTAAGTCTCTTGTTCTACCATTGGGGAAAAAAATAAAGAAAATTTGGAGTGGTTGTTGAGTAAAAGGTTTATTTGTTGTTTTTTGCGATTTACATTACATTCAAGCAGAAATTAGCGCAAAGTATTCGTCTTTTTCAAATAATTGTACATGACTTTTTTCAAGATCTAATCAGATGTATGTAGAACATATTTTGTTCAAGACAAAAATCTTTACCTTCAATAATGTAATTTTGTAATGTTAACTTTTTGAAAATTTTTGCAATTTTTTGCAATCCTGTATGTAGTAAATTACTTTCTTTAATATGTAGGATAAGCAGCATGCATGATTTATGGTTTCTCGGCACCGAAGAAGTGGTTTTATTCAGATCTGTAAACAACACGAGGCCCTAAAACGAACAACGAATTTTCACGAAAAATGGCATTCCTCGACCAATCAGGCTAATACAATGGCTAATCTAATTTGAAACAGATCTTTGAATTTTCGTCCCTAGAAAATTTTCGCAAAACTTTTTTCCAATTTTTATTCTTGAAATTTTGTGATAGAATAGAACAAAGTATGCTTCTAAAAATTACATAGGTCCGATTCTCAGTAAATCCTCAGAAATTCGGGAAATGGCGAAGGTTTAGAATTGATCGTACTGAACATTTTTGAAGATGGAGTTTTTTAAATAAATGAAATGTATTCCAACTACATCTTTACATAATATCATGTACTGTTCTAACATTTCACAAAGAAAATTCGTGAATACTGGCTCTGTTGGCCTTCGGACATCAAAGAGCATTAAGTTTTAAGCATCCTGCGCTGAAGAATAATTTTTTCCCCAAAATCCCGCAGCTTTTATTCACCCCTGCGGGAAGCGTTTATTTCATTTACATTTTTTCTAAATATAAGTAATTTGCGCTTCCTTCAAATTAGGTCGTGATACAGTTCAAATACATTCTTCGAACTTGCAGTACATCTTCAATTTTAAAGTTAGATATTTCTGTCTTAATGTAATGCTTTCCTCAACAAGAAGTTTATTAATTATTCCTTGTATATTTTTACTAAATATAAATAGTGATTTAAGAATTTCAAAGAATTCTCTGATATGTTAAAACAAAGTATTTAAAATAGTGCATTGACTGAAGTTTCACTGTTTATGTGGTTTAATCGGGTACAGAGGCCGTTTGGAGTAACTAATAGCGTGAGGGAAAATCCTAGCCGGAGTAATCGTTTCTTTTTTCTTTTGCCAGATGGAAACAATTTTTGGCGTTGAACTAGTATTATAAGATTATGTAACCGTTTCAAATGATGCGATAAAATAAGAGCTCTTATACAACTACTCGTTAATAACATTGGTATATTCCGCACACGATTACTTGAGCTCTCATTTCGTTAGAAGCAAGAGGGGGTGGGGAATTGGTTCATGTGAGTGGTTTGTTCACTCATGTAAGTGGTTTTTTGACACCAATTGATTCCAAAGAAAATTGGAGTTGGTTGATGAATTGAGCCGCATCTCACCATCCGGAAGGAAAGGAACACCTCCACCTCCCAGGATAAAACCATTCTCTAACGGAGCTAACGACCATACCAGTTGACGTGCCCGTAAACTTCAATGAAACGATGAATCATTGCGACCCTCATCTCGTGAGAGCGAGCCAGCCCGTACGAGAAGTTTTGGGAACGGGCCCGCTCACCACCACAGGTGGGCAACGCGTCGCTCGCGATCGACCGGTCAGTCCCGTGACATTCCATGTAGCTCGCGGAGCAAAGCTGGTTTTTTCATTGGCATTATTTGTACTTTGAGTTGAGATTATCTCCGCAGTAAGACAGAGCATGGCAGATAGGCGTTTGCTTCTCTCATTTTATTAACACGGGCCTGATTCTTTCCTTAAAGTCGTACTCTGGAAGTGAAAAGTGCACTTTTAGTATGTGATCTAAAAATGTGACCTTGTTTTAAACGGGCTGAGTTCAACCCAGGGCCAACATTGCCGTCCTCTGCAGTGCCCCTGACCGGGAGGTCCTAGGGTTAGAGTCGGTCCGGTGATAGATTTTCGTTATTAGCTATGAAGCTAGGTCGAATTCAGCCACAGTCTAGAGGAGAATTCTAGCGACCAGCTGCTCTGATTGATATTTTTCCGCTGTTTCTCCGATCAATTCCAGGAAAATGCCGGAGCACTACCTTAAACAACGGGTAACTGGAGCCCTTGCGATCTGTCCATCATCTTTCTTGTTTTATCCTCTCCCTTTACTTACACTTGCATTCACTACACTACCATACACGTTGGAAGACCAGACGGAAACTTAATGAAATTCGGCTGGGGAATTGGTTAATTATTGGCCAGTCCCCTCGGCTGGGGCATTGCCCCTTTGAGAGAGATACTTGGAGGAGGGAAATCGCACTCTCACGCTAAGGTTTAGATCGGTACCTGCTATCACTATCCAGCGGTGTAAGAACACCGCCACCTCTCGCGATGAAACATTTACAACACTAACGCACTAATGACCATAGCAGTTGACCCGCCCGGAAACATCAATTAGTGAACCAATTAATCCTTGTTTTAAGAAAATACTGATGAAACACAATATTTCTTTAAATTTCCAAAAAACTATTTCATATGTAAATAAGGGTACGTAAATAATGAATTACAGTCGGACCCACGTATATCAAACTTCTATATATCAAAATTTTCTATAAATCGAATTAGTCTGTCCTCTGAAAATTCCGTTTAATAACATTTCTATATCGAAAATTATTTCTATACATCGAACTCACTTGCTGACTTCTCTATTTTTTCTTTAATTAATATTAATGATGTTTAAAAATTCCGCAGGGTTTTCGATTGAGATAACATGTCCCAGATGAAGAGTTTCAGAGGGTTAACAAGAGTAAACAGTATTTTGAACGGAGTGTAAACAAGAACAAGAAAATGGGTACCTGGTAACAAGACAATATGTGTGGAACAAGACCTTAGAATTTTTTTAAAATTTCAATTCAATGGTTTTGTCAGGCACATATGCAATGCTAATTTCATGTTACTGTTCATAAATATATGGCACGAATAATTGAAATATTTGTTAATTATTTGTTGAATTTTCCATTTTACACAATTTTTCTAGTTGTGTAAAAGCATTTGCAAAAATTGCATAATTATTTCTACATATCGAAGTTTCGTTCATATGTACGTTCGTAGTAAGAGTGAAAGTAAAAACAAGCCCGTTGCCAGTCTTTAAATGTTTGCATTACTTTCGGGTGTGATTTAAGTGGGATTTGTAACTATTATGTTTACCGGTTAATGACGAGACTTCAAAATGATCATATGAAGAAGACGCAGACACTCGTGTCACTTTCCTTATAGCAGGGAAAATGTTTCACTTTCTCAATTTTTGCGACTCGAGACATTTTACAAGATCACATTGTCTTACGTAGTCACGTAGGAATTCACAACCAATATATTTCTGCGGATTGAGTGTTCTCTGCACGTATCCAATCCTTTGGTAACCAGTTAATGTGTTGGAATGAAACCTGTTACTTCAGTAAGTACTCGTCCACTCTAAGGCAAGCGTTAGGATGCTGCGATTACGACACGGCACGAAACTTCATGAATATAAAAATAGCTGGGCGTATTCCCCTCTCTTTCTCTCCTTTTTATACTCGCCTCTTTTAGATGACTTTTTTTAATTCTCATTTTTGTACGGTTTCTGTTTGCACGAGGAACGCGATAAGTAGCCTCTTCTTTCCCCTTTTTATTCCCCAAATTCATTTTCGTGTAGAATTTTTATATAGACCCTCTTCCCTTCTGTTAGCTTTCTGACTACGTCACTCTTTCACCAGGCTGCAGAGTGTTTGCACATTTTATTGGACTCGTACTGGAATTCATTATTTGGTTTCAAGAAAAAATATTCCCCTTTCCTTGCACTTTAACAGAAATTTGTGTGGAGAACGATTATTTTAAAATTCAGCTCTTTTTAGTCAACTCGTATTTTCAGCTTTTTCATGGGTCTCATTTTCGAAGGAAAGAAAAAATCTATTTTATCGACAGCAATCATATGTTCGCGATGCGATGAATGTCTTCTTAAGAAATAAAATGAATTCTTGTACTTGATGGTAAACGTAATGATACTAGATTTCCATATTTGTTACTACACTCCTTTTCACAGTTATGATGTTATACTAAGCAAAACGAGAGTACACAAGAAAGAGGAATATATATTATTTCATATTCTAATTATTTGTATGAAATTTATTATCTTATTTAATTAACTGCCGCCGGGTTACACCCAATTGCAGTTTAAATAAATTTATCTTTATCTATCTTTATCTAATGTAACTAGTCCCCTCTCTCTCTCTCTCTCTCTCTCTCTCTCTCTCTCTGTCTCTCTCTCTCTCTTCTCTGGAGAAAATATTATGTCGATTTGTTCGTGTATAAAAAGAAGTTTCTCTATTTTTATAATTGGTTCTTGGCCGAGAATTAATACCTCACTACTGTGTGCTATCCGTTATGTGTAAATCATAATCAGATATGCTGCTTCGGGTATCACATCAATACGACTTAAAATATTTAACGCTCTATTTATTGATTAATATTATAACTTTAAGCAGTTGTCAATAGAAGCACTCTTTTGAGAATTGCATTAACTTGACTCCTGCTTATGTGTATTAATCGTACACCTATCAGAGTAATTCCAATTCACAATCCTGCTAACGCACGTCTTTGTGATTGAGCTATTGTTAGTAAATCAGCATGCATGCAAAATACAGTCCACAATTATTTTAATTTTTATATTGCATGCACAGAGGTCATGTACAATGTTTCGAAAATATGAGTCGTTTTTACGTAATTTTGGCGTAATTTTTGCTTGAAATTATGCAGTTTCTAAAAAGATTTAAAGAACGGTTCCAAAACGTACATCTATCCGTCCGTCTGTCGGTGGTAAACGCTAGCGCCCAAACCATTCAGACAATTTTCTTCACAATTGATATTCTCCGATCGATCTAGACAAACACGAGGTCTTATAAATTTGAAACGAATATTTTGATTTTTGCGAGTTCTTTACATGAAGCCTCAACATTTTCAAAATTTTCTCAAAAGTGGCTCCAAATGTTTTGATTTCACCTTGTCCTCGAATAGTGTAAAGAACCCTTAAAATGACTCAGTTCTTTTCATTGAAATTTCTGATTTTTCGAAAACTGCAAAAGTTCAAAAATTTTTCGGTGTCTTCCTACAACTACCATATTAAAGAAAGATTTTTCCTTAATAAAATATGTTATTAAGCGATACCCAGAATGCCTTAATGCTACGCATACTACACAGGTGCGGATTCAATAACTGTCTTTTTTTTCCTTACATGTATACAGCGTGTCGCAGAATAATCTTACAAACTTCTAGGGCATGAAGAGGGGTAAAAAACTATTACTTTTCCCCAAATGAACATATAATGGGAAGTTTCATATTACGGAGTCACACATCTTATATTTGCACCTGAATATTAGGCAACCTATATGTGAAGGTGTTTATGAAATCTCCTTGATTGTGACAGAATGTGACCAGCAAAACACCTGAGCATAAGGAGTTGCATAACAATCAGGGGCAAGCGCTACATGATACACTCAATTATAGGAAATTTATCACTATATGTTCATTGGCAAAAAGTTTTCATTTTCGACCTCTCTACATCCCCAAAACATTTATTCTGCGCTTCCAGTATGTAAGTACATACAAAGAAAAATTTTAATGCAGGAAACTGAAACATTGAATAAGAATTTTACTTGATTCCACTTTTTTCAATCTCAACTTGAAGTAAAAGGAGAATGCATGTAATCAAAATATCGTGTAAGATTTTTACTTGGATATTTCTCTGTATTCCAATCTTAGTTTTGATTCTGATTTGAAATTTGCTACGAATTTTGCTACCAATTCGAACTTTTTCGTCGTAAAATAAATAGTTTTCATCTCGTTTTCAAGGTTATAACTGTGTTTTGGAAAAAAATTGTTTCCATATGGTGCTGAGAAGGACAACTATTTGTAATGAGTTGATTTTTACTTTCTCGTTACAGAGTAGAGAGAAGGTTGTGTAATGCTGCGCGAAAAACGCCGATGTTTCGGCAGAAAAACCCTTATTACAGGACACTGGTAACAAAAAAGGGGATAAATCCAGTTGCTAAATTGATAAAAAATCTAAAACGTAGTGTAAGCAGAATCCATGTTCTTGATGCCGAAAAATCGAATGACGGCAAAATGTCTGTCTGTGAACAACACTAGCGGCTAAACCATTCAGCCAATTTTCTCTCCAAAATCGATATTTCCCAATTGATCTGGCTCATGTCGCGGCCCTTTGAATTTTAAATCGATATTTTATTTTGAGGGTACTTAACATGAAGCCCTTAGGACATTTTCCAAATTTTAAAAAAATGGCCCCATCATTTTTGGTTAAATTCTGTTGTTGGATAATGTGAAGGGCGTTTAAGAGAATGGTGAAGATCTCATGTTCCTTGAAAACCCTGATCTTTCGAAAATTGCACAAGTTCAAAATCTTTGGTGTTGCCACCGATCAATAACAGAATTTTATGATATTTTGCAATTGTTAAAGAAAAAGTTTATTTACAATATAAAAGTTTGATTTTGGCAACCATTCAGAATACAATTACTTGAATAATGAATGAATAGTTATTCAAACATTAATAAAATTGTATGGTGTCAAAGCTTTACGTAACAATAGAATATTGCCATCTCCGTGATAATACCCTTTTTCAAGTTACAATGGAGCCCATGAACAAATAGAATAAGAGACAATGAAGTATTAAAACTTGCAAGTACTGAAGGTTATCTTGCAAGAAGATTACAACTTAAATGTAAGCTACAACGTTTTATCGGACATGATACCACGTAGAAAAAACAAATCAACATATGGAATTTACAATATAATATAACCATATATCTATATGGTTATACACTTACGACAAACCATAGCTGCCGTAGTTGATATTCAGTTACATTGTAACTGAATTTAACTAAAGTGCATTATACAAATGCAACAACCAGCACGACGGAGATCTTCTCTCTACCATGTCTGGGCACGGAGTGGCCGAGGGCTCACCGTCTTTTGTTATTCTTCTAGCTAAACACCGAGTCCACACGAAAATCAGCTGTTGTTGTGTCATCCAATCGAAATCATAAACGTCACTTCAGTGAGGTCGCTATGGTGACGTTTAAGCTCCTGATTGGATGACGCCGTAATAGCTGATGACCTGTCATAGGACACTATGAATAAATCGAAATATAGGCTGAGTTCATGCGCAAGATTTTCGGAAATGAATAGATGAGATATTAATATAATAGGGGGATGAACATCGATTTAGTACACTATTGCAAATTAATTGATATAATTTTTAAGTAAACTGTCTCTTGTATTTTAACTTTTCTAAAAGGGCTAAATTAAGAAATTAATACAAATTTTATAAATAATATTATAAGTTTAGAAATCTGATTGGCTGGTACTGTCTCTGCTTGTGTGTTGCACTCTGACTGCGAATAATGGCACTTCTTGTGGTCGTGGGTACGTCCAGCGTCGTAGTAGGATGACGCAATAATAATAATAATAATAATAATAATAATAATAATAATAATAATAATAATAATAATAATAATAATAATAATAATAATAATAATAATATGGATTGCATATTGCGAATCTGTGAAGCTTATCAGAGCGTGTACAAGTACAAGTAGCAATTCTGTACACATCAACCTGACAAACAATGAATAAATTTAAGGGTGCATAAACACTATCATTATGTCAGACGTTTGTGAGCTTTATTAATATCTTACCGAACAACCTCATTTAAAGATCTGTTTTTTAATCACAAATTTTATTAAGAAAAAATATCTATCTTCAATATTTCAGCTGTGGGAAGACGCCAAAAAAAGTGAATTTATGCAATTTTCGAAAAATTCAAAGAGTTCAACGAAAATGCAAGCTATGCAGTTTTTTAGGCGTTCTTTGTTCTATCCGAAGAATACGTTTTATCAAAAAATTTGGAGACATTTTTGAGAAATTTTTGAAAATGTAGATAAGACTTTTAGTAAATCAAAGTATCCGTGTCAAATTTCCAGGGTTTCGAGTTTGGGCTGTTGAAAGGGGGAATACCGATTTTGAAGAAACGGTTTAGGTGGTAGCATTGGCCACAGACGGACGAACAGACATATGTTTTTACCGTCAACCAATGTTTTGGTATCAAGGACCCACAAAACGCGGTTTTTGACAACCCAACGTGTTAGAGGAAGAAATTTTCTTTTAAGGAGTAAGATTTATCAACTTTTTCGATATCAGGGTCCCACCATACGAGTTTTCTTTGCCGAAAAAGCGCCGGTTTTTGCCGTAGCAATACAATACTGTCTCTTTACTGCATAAGTACGAAATAAGTATGAATAATATTAATAATATGATGTATGAAAGTTTGAAAGTAAAATTAATAGGTCCCTCAAAAGCACGGCCATTAATGGAAGAGATCGCTTAATTGAGGTGTCCATTCAACCAGGTTTCACTGAAAAAGACTTTATAACCTTAGACGTGGAACAATATGACATAGGAGAAGCGGGGGTAATGAGGGTCACTTTTTGTTTTTTCAATATAAATTAGTACGAATTGTTCCTATGAACAAGAATGTGGTTTTATATCACAGATTAGTTATTAAGCTTGTGTTTTCACCACGAAAATTATCAAAACTGTATTAAAACCCTCTCAAATATCGAATTTCCAAAAATGTGCATTTGACCCCATTACCCTCACATGCAATTAATGGGAGTCACTCAAGAAATATGATGCAAAATGAACACATTGATACTTCAAACAGTATTTATTTTGTTTACAATAATTGTAGGCGTCTAAAGTAATGTGACTCCCACGGTTGTCCAAGATCAGCAGCACTGGGTCCTGGGCAGTTGATCAAATAACGCTTTTAAAGTGTTTGGGTCATTCGATGAATTCTTCATCCGTCCAGCCATTCTCGCTACATGTGTAAATAGCACCAGTTGGTCCATTAAACTCATTCAGATCAATAAGTTATTTTGTTTGGGGCAATGGCAGTCACGCTGCGGTAATGAGAATCATTGACCACCATTACCCCACAAGCACATTTTTATCATAACTATTCAAACTTTTACGGAATGTTTACGAGTAAAATTACTCGCAATTGGTATCAAATGATTTGTTGACTTACCTTCCCACAAATTTTAATTCTTCCAGAAATCTCCAAGTTCACGTGAGTAAGACCTTATTTTCTGAGCTTTCTTTTGAACATCAACCACTCGCTTTCCTGGTACGAAGGCGATAATCGTCGATGTAAGCTTTCTTTGGCTGCGGAGATCAACTGGCTATCGTTATCATGTCTAATGGTAGGTAGAAGCATATGTTGCTGCCTTTCAATATGTTTATTTACAATATTTATCGAAAATTTACCGCTGACTCCCATTACCCTGTGACCTTCATTACCCGACTTCCCCTATTAAGCATACAATATGTACTTCTAGTGGTTCACTGAATAATTCCACACAAATTGGTTATCCAAAAAGTAGCATGCACACTTTTCAAGAATAATTGAAATAATCACGTAATTCACTACAATAAATTAAATATTTTAACACAAACAGACTTCACGGGTACTCCAAAATCTAGTACTGAATATACGGATACCCAGAACAACAGTTCTTGACATAACAAGAATATCGAAAAAGTTCTATAAAGCAACACGTCAGCAGCAAATATTTAAAGCGAGCGGCCTCTTCCTTGGAGCCTTGCTGTGGCAGAACGTCAGTTGTGCCGTAAGCAGTAACGTATAGAGTATGAGAATTCAGACGGTAGGCGCAGTACATGAATAAGCGGAATAACAACAAAATATTTTCATTTTCAGTCAAAATCGAAACTAATTCTTTTTGGATTTTTCCCCACCTCCTGGATATCTAACGATATACCATTGGCACCTCTCCAAATGAGAAAGGCTGCATAGTTTTCTTTCCATTTCTGCTTGCATTGGAAATTCATATTAGAGACTGTTCACTATACTGAGCATCAAAAAAGGAAAATATTTAAAATAATAAAAATTAACAATGATGTATAATTCCTTAGTTAACATTTGTAGGGGATACTGGTGCTGAATGACACCAGTTGGCAGTTTTTAATGTTTTACGCAACTCCGGTTTTTTTGACAAGTTTGATTTTTTTGAATTAATTTATTTTTTATTCGTTTTTTCGTTTATTTTTTCGTTTTTTATTCGTTTATTTTTCAGAATTCATTGCATCCCAGCCTACACAACGAAGCTTCACTGAAAATGAGAAGTATCCTTTTAGTTAATCTATTACTCTTTAAGCAGGAAATATTTTTTTTTATTTATTATTATCCTTGTTCGTTTACAGACAGAATCTTTCAAGGTATTGAATACATATATATAACTATTTCAAGTAATAAACAATCTATATACAAATTAACTAGATGCTACATTTTAACTATGTACATAAATACTGAGGATACCCTTACAGGGACCTCTAACATCTTGTTTTAATTAGTTAAATACATTTTTTTTTTTAGAAACAAAACAATGATATAATATATTGGCAGTAGTATAACATTCTTTATATATAGTAGTCAAATTATGGAGGTTGTAGTAAATCTTTTGAAAATTTAAATTTAATTCTTGAATATGTTGAAGATGTTTTTCCTAGTTTAAATCATTCATAGGCTGGGCTAGAGTGTAAGGATGAGTAGAAATTTTTTGAGATTTTTAATATCCATGTTTTTATGATTTCAATTGAGAGTTCTTTGTGTAACTGTTCATTTCTTATAAAGCATGGTGCATTAACTGACCATCGTAGAAATTTATTTTGTATAATTTGCAACTTTTGAATGTGTATTGGGGCAGCACCTCCCCAAATGGGACTAGCATATGTCAGTGACGGTCGTATTATATATCTAAATATTGATAGGGATGTTTCTATGTTTAATTTTGAGTTTTTGTTAATGAGTGGATATAATTGTATCATTTTGATAAAAGTGTTTTTAGCTACATTTGTAATATGATCTCTCCATGTGAGTCTTCGATCAAAATATAGTCCCAGATATTTTGCAGGTTGTGAGGTAGGGAGCCATTTAATTGCTTTACCATTTAGAATTAGAGGATAGATTAATTTTGTTTTTCTTAAAGTGAAAATTTTGGCCTGGCATTTAGAGTGATTAATAATTATGTTCCATTTATTAAACCAATCAGAAAGAATATTTAAGTCATCCTGTAGGTTATCTCTGCCTACAGATAGATCTTTATGCGATGTATAGACTGCTGTGTCGTCTGCAAATAACGCAATTTCTGAGTCTATTAGTGAAGGGATATCAGATATGAAAATATTAAACAGAGTTGGAGATAATGGAGATCCCTGTGTAATTCCAGTTGTCATAAATCAAGTTGTTGATATTTCAGTGTTGAGTTGAACTTTAAAACTTCTGTAAGTAAGAAAACTTTTAATTATTTTCTGTAAGTAAATGGGAAAACCATATTGTCTCAGTTTGTATAGCAAGCCAGTATGCCACATTCTATCAAAGGCTTTTTCGATGTCCAAAAATAAGGCCAAAGTATGTTGTGCATTAAGAAAATTAGAGATAATATGATCAGTTAATCTTAATAATTGGTGTGTAGTCGAATGGTTGTGACGGAAACCAAATTGTGCGTTAGGTAGAATATTGTTGTTATTAATAAACTTGTTGATTCGTGTTAGTAAGGCTTTTTCAAAGATTTTTGAGAAGGTGGGAAGAAGACTAATTGGTCTGTAGTTTACTGGAGACATTGGATCTTTACTAGTTTTGTGTATGGGGAATACTAATGCAATTTTCCATTGGTTTGGAAAATTATTTAATCTTAAACATGAGTTATATATGGCAGTTAAAGAATTAATTGCTGAAGTAGGGAGATTTTTAATAATAATATTAGGTATTTTATCAATTCCAGGTGATTTTTTGCTTTTTATTTTTTTAATAATGAAACAAATTTCTGATGGAGAGATAAATTTAATTTTTTCTGGTACAGTGTGGAAAGGAGATTGGAATTCTTGTGTAATTGTATTATGAAATAAAGGCTTTAAAATAGAAGTATTATTGAAAATTGATTCAAAGTGAGTAGCTAAAAGTTCTGCTTTTTCTTTATCTGTAGTTGCAATTCTATTGTCTTGTTTCATTTTGGGGATTTGAGTAGGTTTTTTTGTTATTTGTTTAATAGCTGACCATAGGGCTGTTGAGTTAGGTTGAATTTGTGAGATATAATTATTAAAGTTTTGATTTCTACATTTAATTAACTTATTTCTAATTGTTCTGGTGAAGTAATTTAATGTTTTTTTTATCTGTAGTGTTACAGTTCATTTGTCATAGTCTACGTATACGATGTTTATATGATATTAAATTTAATATTTCTTGAGATATTAAATTTGTTTTGTTAATTGCATTTTTTAAAATTCTTTGTACTGAGGATAATTTGATAGCAGTTATTATATTAGAATGAAATCTTGTAATTGCTTGGTCTATGTCTTTTTCATTATTAAGGTTTTTTGGATACACATCTAGTTTTAATATATTTAAATGGAACAGTTTCCAATTGAGTGGTTCGGTAAGTAGAAAATTTTTATTTAAATATGGAGAGTATGATGAATTAATTGCCACTAAGACTGGGTTGTGATCTGAATTTAGAGCAGGAATAGGATATTGAGAGATTGGTAGTGTAAAATTATTAGTAACAATGATATCTAATATATCAGGAGTTACACTGTTATTGTATGAATAAAATGTTGGAAAAGGAGGGGCATGTATTTGCCAACTGTTTTGAATAGCAGTTTCAAGAAGCAATTTACCTTGTGGAGTTGTTGTGTTACAACCCCATTCTGTATTTTTTGCATTTAAATCCCCAATTAATAAAATTTGATTTGTACAATTTAACATTGATTAAAGTATTGAAATTGGTATTTTATATTTTGGTGGTTTGTAGGTTGTTACCAAAGTTGTTTGACCTGAAATTAAATATATATTTATTGCTAAAAGTTCTAATTTATTAGAGGTGGGTATATAAATTTGTTGATGTTTTATTGTTCTTTTAATAATAATAGCAACACCTCCACTAGAATGATTAGATATTCTGTCTTCCCTGTAAACTTGATAACCTGAAATAAATAATTTAATACTATTATTTAGATGTGTTTCTGTGATGCATGCAATGTCAATTTTATGTACATGCAGGAAGTTTTTGAACTCTAGTATTTGTTTTTGAAGTCCATTGGCATTCCAATTTAATAACTTAAGAGAGTTAAGTTTGTGGTCCATTACTTATATAATTTGGAAGAATTTGTTGTATTAAATTTTGAATATGGGGGATTATAGCATTAATAATCTGAGTTGTTACAATAGGAATAATAGGTGTGAGATTATACCTGTTGTTTGCGGTATTGTATTATTGTTGTAAAATGTTTTGAGATCTTCCAGAAGGTGTAGGTAAATGTGGGAAGTGATTTACACTTTGAGTATTTGGTGCAGGTGTAGAGTAGTATGTGTTGTTAAATTCTTGAGTAGTCCTGTTATTTTGAAAATTATTTGTTTTTCTTCTGGTTTGGATATATTTTTGATTATTAGTACTTTGATTATTTGTAGAATTTTGAGCAAAAACTGGACAACCTCTGTAATTTGCTGTATGATTTTTGAAACAGTAACAACATTTTGGAGTTGCTGTTTTTGGTTTGTTACATTTTGAATAATGGTGGTTGTCAGTACAACGAACACATCTAGGTTCCATTTTGCAGTTTGCCTGAGTGTGATTGAACCTCTGGCAATTTTTACATTGTATAGGGCTTATTTTATTTTTAAATTTAATTTTAACAATACTATTGAATAATTTATTTAATTTCATAATATCTCTTCCATGATCATTATCATAGAGTTCTAGTGCACAGATTTCTAAGGATTCTCTATTTTTGCCAAACAGTCTATAGACAGATATTATTGGGAAATTTTTACTTAACTCTGTTTTAATTTCCTCATTGGAATATGATAATGGTACATCATACTACATTATTGCATAGAGTGTTTTGTTGGTCGTTTCTCTATATGTAAAGTATGGAATTTCCTTAGAGTCACAGTGTTTATTTATTTATTTTACGTCAAAAAAACAGTTAAAAACTGCGTATGACGTGCTATGGGGAAAAGTGAATTGTGTGCACATTTTCAAAATTCTGTGATCCCTACACAAAGTCATATACTACTTAAATTTTGAATTTTTGAAAGGGAGAAAAAAAACAACAAAAAACTCCCATGTAATAAAATCTATTTTCAAGGATAAACAAGCAATAAATTTTGAATTTTGAAAGGGAGAAAAAACAAACAAAAAAACTCCCATGTAAAAAAATCTATTTTCAAGGGTAAATAAGCAATAAATTTAGAATTTTGAAAGGGAGAAAAAAAAACAACAAAAAAACTCCCATGTAATAAAATCTATTTTCAAAGATAAATAAGCAATTAATTTTGGCTCTTATTACTTCCTGCCGCGACAACATGGAAACGATAATTTGAATAATTGTATTTCCCACTGAATTCTAGAAGACGTGCACAGAAAATGAAGTTACATTTATGTCCAGAAGCAAAACAAGGGCCATCTCAGCATTTGCTCAATGGATCAGGGAAACTGGACGAAAAACCTGATCGAGATGGGGGTCATTGACCCGGAAGCTGTAGTACAATAGTTGTTACAGGTTGTTTATACTTATTTATACAGTCCAAATGGTAAATAATGCATTATGTATCATTGTTAAAATTAATGTTACTTTTCTTGTGATGCTCAGTATAGTCTCTAATTGTATAGAAACAGTTATGCAGCAAAAACGATTTCACTTGTGATTTAAACTTTTCTATTGAATTTAATCGTTTAATGTCATCTGGCAAAGTGTTGTAAAATAATGTACATGTATTGTATGTGAATTTTTTGTAATGAGCTGTTGATACTGTCACCTGATGAATATGATTTCTACGTCGAGTGTTATAGTAATAGACTTCGGCATTTTCTGAAAATATATTCCCGCCCTTAAGCAAGTCATTTTTTACAAAAACCACTGATTCGTAAATAAAAAGACACGGTAATGGTAGAATTCCTAGATTAATGAAGAGAGGCTTACATGAATCACGTGGGTGGGATTTGGTTATTATTCGTACAATTCGTTTTTGTAATCTAAAAGTCTGGGAGCTATAAGATGTATTTCCCCAGAATATTATGCCATATCTCAGGCGGGAATGAACATTCGCGAAGTATACACAACGAGCAGTATGAAGGCTGACTGAATTTGCAAGAATTCTGAACGCGTAGCATAATGAACTTAATTTTGTGTTCAATTCATTTAAATGGACGTTCCATTTAAGGTTTGACTGAATTGAGAGACCTAAAAATTTTGTTGCCTTAACATCAGTCAATGGTACACTGTTCATTTTCAATTGAGCACAGAATTGTTTATTTGATATGGAAAACTGCATTAAAACCGTTTTCTTTTCGTTTACTATTAATTTGTTATTTCGGAACCAATTTGAAACATCTGATATTGTACTATTTACGGTTTCTTTATTGCAAAGGATGTTCGTATCATCCGCAAAGAGAACCGTTCTTCCGTTTCGAATCGTCGAGGGCATATCGTTTACGTAAAGTAGGAACAGAATAGGGCCTAAAAACGATCCTTGAGGAACTCCACATGCAATGGGCAAAGAGTCGGAAAGGTGCGTACGTAATGTTCCATCATTCCAGTAAGGTATTTCAACTCTCTGAGATCGTTGTTTAAGGTACGACCATAACCAATCTAGAGCAATACCACGAATTCCATATGAAGGTAATTTGGAAAGTAAAATGTCATGATCAATGACGTCAAAAGCTTTTGAGAGATCTAAAAATAATCCAATAGGTGCCTCGTTTTGATCCAATGATGAGGCGACATCTTTAAGAAAAGAAAATATAGCTGTTTCCGTTGATTTTGATTTTCTAAATCCATGTTGGCAATCTGAAAGCGCGTCGTGTTTAGTGAGAAAGGTTTCCATTCGTACGTAAAAAAGTCTCTCTAATATTTTTGAAAAAACTGATAGAAGAGAAATGGGCCGATAATTTTGAATTTCATTTTTGTTGCCTTTTTTGAAAAGCGGCTTAATTTTAGCTGTTTTGAAAATATCTGGAAACGTTCCAGTGCATAAAGATGCATTAAATATGTGAGTTAACGGGTGTATAATGGCATACGCACAAGTCTTTAACAAAGAATCCGGGAATTCATCTAAACCGGACGAATATTTATTTTTTAGTTTACCGATTATTTTGAGAATTTCATAGGAAGAAGTTTCGGAAACGAACATTGTGTCTAAAATTTTGGGTGAAGTGTCTGTTTTTGAATTTTGTGGCTGAAAACTCTTAGTGAGATCGGCAGCAATTCTCGAAAAGTATTGGTTAAAGAGATTAGCCACTGTTGCCGGATCGTTCACATTTATATCGTTATATTTTAAAACAACATTCTCTACGGGTTTTCTAGTTGATTTGGTAGTATTTTTTATTATATTCCACATTGCTTTTGTTTTATTATTTGAGTTCAAAATATCCTGATCGTTTTTCATGATTTTAGCCTGCCTTATGACTTTTCGTAACAATGTTTTGTATTTTTTAAAGTAGATAAGGAAATCTTGAGATACGTCATGACGTTTAGAAATAAAGTAGAGAGTACGTTTATTTTTACACGATGTTCTAATTCCTTTTGTGATCCAAGTATTACTTTTTCGTGAAATGTTTAATTTTCTCTTTTTAATAGGAAAGCATGCGTTAAAGAGAAATGAAAGCTTTGAGAAAAATAAATTATATTTTCCATTTGTGTCAATAGCGTTATAAACTGCCTCCCATGATTCTTTCAGCAAGTAGTCCGTAAATAACTTTATGTTAACTGTAGTAAATGCTCTGCACAAGCGTGTTTTATTTATTGTGTCAGTATTCATGTTATTAGTAATTGTAAGAATTTGTGCATCGTGGTCACTGTAACCTAGATTATTCGTTATTATTTCATATCTAGTTGTGGTTTTGTTAATTATAATTTGATCTATTGCTGTTTGTGATTTAAGAGTATTCCGTGTAGGTACGTTCACTGTAATATCTAAATTAAAAGAATGAATTAAATTGAGAAACTGCTCTTTTTCGTGGGATTCGCTCAGAAAATCAATATTGAAATCTCCACATACAACAATGGATTTAAAAGAGAGATTACTAATTTTGTTCAGAGTTATCTGTAGATTTTCTACGAAATTGAAATAATCTAAAGCTTGCTTTGTTGGAGGTCTGTAGATGCAAAGTAAAATAATTTTGAGCGTAGTAAGATGTACAACTGTTATTTCAAAAACTTTTTCAACTGCATATAAATTGAATTCTGACAAGAAGGTAGAATCAATATTATTTCTTACATAAATACACGAACCTCCGTAAGCAGGGCCTTTATTTGATTCCCTTGCTCTACAATAAGATCCTGCAAGGTAAAAACTAGGAATTTGGAGTGTGTTTAGATCATTATGAGATAACCAATGTTCTGTAAAGCAAAGAACATCTATTTGACTGAGATCACACTCTAATGCTGCCTAATCTGCCCACACTCTAATGCAGTGGGTTCTATAGTTTCTGTAATCTATTATAGTTTTGAAGAATATTGATATATGAGAGTTTTCAACTTTTGTTTCAAAATCATTAGTGGTTTTGGATTTTATTTCTGAAATAAAACTTGAGAAATTACGTAAAATATTGGCAGTTTTTGGGATATTGATTGGAGGAATGGTAATATTTTCTAAGTTTGAAGTGTTATCACTTACGTCTTTAACTTCTAGGTCACCTGCTGCTGAAGGTCTGCCTATATATATAATACTACCTATGTTATGTCTGGAGATTGATCTGGCACTATTTTCACTACACTGATCATCTGTTCTTTTTCGCTTGGGGTTGGTATAATCATTTTGACTTTTCTCCAAATTTGGAATAGGTTGAATACTATTGTCATTTTGAGGGTTATAAGGAACACTTTGCTGGAAGGAATAAATTACCTCTTGTTGTGATTTTACAATTTCCCTTAGTTCTTGAGCTTGTTGCTGAAGGATTACGATCTGCTGTTCTAAGAAGGCGATTTTTGGATCTTGATAAGTTGAGTCCGAACCATAAACAGTATTATGCTCTTCACCAAGGTTTTCATTTAGATTTGTTTCATTTACCCTAGCCATCGCTGCAGATATTAGTTGACCTGTTGAAGGGCAACTTGTGATGTCCATTTTTCACCAGATCTTGCTACACGAAATGAAACAAGTCGTTATTTCGTTGCGATATGCCGCAATGCGGCATTTTGGCCGTGGCCCACACCGAACTTGGTGTGGTTTTATTGTCACTTCTTAGTATCGCACTAATAAGTAATCACTGTCACTTGCTGAACGTCCGCTGATAGCGGTAGCCACGAGCGCTCGCGGGGAAGTCTTTCCTCTACGAGAGTTGAGCTCCGAATGGGGAATATTTTTAAATTTCATTATAGTTGAAAAATGATGTTGGACAGTTACATGACTTTCGTGAATGTATTATTTAGATCATCCGGTGTAAGAACTGTAACATACTTCGTAAAAGTAATAAAATAGAATGTCTCTAGGATGGCTCATGGGTCGCGTACAAGCGACCCATGGTGAAGTCCCGGATTCGATTCCCGGTCGAGGCAAAAAAAAGATTCGTAGCTTTCCTTTGGAATAGTCCCCGTTTCTTTAGCTGTGTGCACAGAAAAAGTCAGGCAGGCAGATCATCCTAGTTACGGTGACGGGAATGTCACATTCGCCACATGTCACTCTGTCGTGATGACATGATGGGAGGGAGTGTGTATCGGGAGAAAGATGAACTCGGTGTTGGTTATATACAAAATGGTTTATTGTAAGTTCCTTTGCAAGTAAGTTGCCCTAACAGAGGCTACGCAGCTCAGCACTCAGTCGGTCGTTGCCATGAGGAGGGTGGGGGAAGGGTGGCAGGTAGCGGCGGCAAATCCAGCGGCCTCAAGGCGGCGGCGGCGTATGCGGCGGAGAAGGCGGCGGCCACATGGCGACGGCGCAGGCGGCGGTGAAGGCAGATAAGCTGGCGGTGGGTCGCTCGGTTCGGCACGGCGTCGATTCCCGACTCGGTCAACCCGAAGGCAACCGTAGAGCGGGACGCCGGCGATCACTACCGCACTCACGAAGAGCGGGAAACGAGCGACCACTTCTTTTTTTTTATTTTTTTTATTTTTTTATTTTAATTTTCCCCTCGCCAGTTGCCCTGGCGAGGCGGGAATTTATTCATATTAGGGTATACAGAAAGCTCCAACCTTTCGGTTTATGGAGCTGCGGGAGGGCGATAACTTAAATAAACTACTTAAAAATAATCTTAATCTAACTTAAAACTATACAATGCCTCTTTGGGCTATTTGTTTTAATGTACAAGTTTTTGAATAATTGATAGAATTCTTTACATTGTTCTTTGTTTCTTTTTTTTTTGTCTTTTCATTCATTCACTCACTCAGTCATGCTTATTCTATATTTACAAACACATTCTCTCACACATTCATACCACACTACACTCCACTAACACTACACTATATACACTGCACTTTTTCGCCACGGCACCGACTTTACTCAGGCGTCCGTGGCGCCGTGGCGTCTTCGAAACCGGGCGGCGCAGGCCCGGCAGGGCGCGTTTCCGCGCCTCCCACGCGTTTTTTTTTCGTTTTCCCCCCGCCAATAGCCCTGGCGGAGCGGTAGTTTATTACATTGTACGGTATACATGCGCCGCAGCTCGATGGCTTTTGCGGCAGAGAAGAGGGCAGTGTTTACTTACTAACTTAATACTAACTTAACCTATGGATGAAGCCGGCACTTTGGCCGTCAACCTAAGATTGCGTTCTTGCTTTTAATTGTCTTTAAGTGTTTCTTGTATGTAAAATCTAGCTAATTTTATTTCCATTCACTCACTCATTCATACTTGTCTGTATTTACACATATTTACAAGCCTAGCACACGCACATTCATACGATGTTATTTACACTACCACTTTGCGCCACGGCGCCGACTGTGCTCAAAGCGTCCGTGGCGGTTAGGCACTGCACACCCTGGTGACGATAGCCGACGGCTCCACCTCTCGCCGCAGTTCGCAGAGCTCTGCGAGGAGTTGCGGCAGCAGCGCCCGGAACGTGAAGGCCACGTGTTTGGGCCCTGCTGGGGCAAAATAGGCTCTGTGGACCTCACAGTTCACCGCCCGGCCGGTTTCGCGCAGGAGCCGCGGAGCTTTCGCGCCCAGCGCCCGCGTGAGCGCCGTGCGTGCCCTCCGGCGGATCTCCTCCGGCAGCTGGCGACTTACGCCCAGGGCCCCATAGGTTACATTATTCCTATGGTGGCGATTGGGAGGAGGGAGAGGAAGATGCGGCAGCGTTGCGGTGCGTACTGCTCGGTTCTCGGCCGCCCAAATCGGGCGTAAGGTCGAGACCGGCGCTGTCGCGAAGGTTTCGCAAGCATACGTCCATAAGCTGCGTATGCAGGCGGTAAAGAGGAGTCGTTTCTGTGGGAGTAGCAGGTCCGGGGAGCTGAGGAGGGGGCGTAGAAGGGCAAGTATTTTGTGGCGAAGGTCCTTGGCGTGCTTCTGCCAGTAGAGGCCACGGTCTAGAGTCACGCCAAGGTGCTTCGCGCTTGGGGACCAGGGGAGGTGCGCTCCCGCCAACAGCACCGTTTCCTCGGGATCTGCCCTCTGACGTGTGAAGTTAACGGCAACGCATTTTGTAGGGTTTAAGGTCAGTCGTTTCTGGCGTAGCCAGATGGGTAAGGCGGGAGGCATTCATTCAGGTATCTCACTGCTTGCCTGCTGTCCGCCGACTTCGCGTAGTACGCAAAGTCGTCCGCGAACATCAGGAGCCCGCAACGCTGGTTTCCCGTTCTCCTTTCTGTTAGCAAGGGCGCCTCATTGACGTACAAGCCGAAGATGGTGGGGGAAAGCACGCTCCCCTGTGGAACCCCCGCCTCGGCACGTCTTAGGGACGATTGTACGCCATTGACACGCACTCTGAACGTTCTCTCTGTGAGAAAGCTACCGATCAACCTGGTGTAGCAGTCGCTTATCCCTGACTCGATGAGACATAAGAGAGCCCCCTCATGCCACACCGTGTCGAAGGCCGACCGCATGTCCAGGAAAACGGTAGGCAGAGTTTGCCGCCGCTCGGGAGAGAGGCCAATCTCGGTGCAGAGGCGCGTCAGCTGCTGCGCGGAGCTGTGACCCGTTCTGAAACCGAATTGTTCGTCTCGGAGGAGACCTAGACGCCGTACTTCCCGTTGCAAACGCACCAGTATTAGGCGTTCTAAGGGTCTTTCCTAGGAGCGAGAGTAGACTAACTACTCGGCAGGAAGAGGCTTTTACCGCACTTGGGTATTAAGCAGATGTTCGCAGTTTTCCACGGTCGCGGGAAATAACCTTGCGCTAGGCAGGCATTAAAGAGCGCCAGAAGAAAATCCACCCCTTTGTCACCAACAGCTCTCAGCTGCGCGACGGTGATACCGTCAGGGCCGCAAAATTTTTTGGGGGTGAGGCGGCGGAGCACCCCACGGAGTTCTCTGTCCGTCACACGACGGGCTGAGGTGTTCGGTGCGACGGACAGGTGGTGCCGTAGTCGCTCCGCAGTCAAGGGGGCATCGCTAGCTCCTGTGTTGTTGGTTCGGAACTGCCTCTCGAGCGAGTCAGCAAAGACTTCGGTTTTAGCGGCGGCGTCCCACACATATTCCGGTGCTGGAGGAGGTTGACCGGGGAGCCGTGGGGCGTCCACGTTGGTCTGTACGGGGTGGTTTACTCCTGGTTGCCGTCCCAGCGCTTTGGGTAAGTCCCATAGGCGTTTATCGTGGAGGTTGCACTCTTCTAATGTATTTTTCCACCGAGCGTTTCTCTCGTCTCTCAGAGACGCACGGAATTCTCGGCTCAGCGCTCTCGCCCGCTCCCCGTCTGCGGGATCACCAAATCGGCGATGAAGCTTTACTACTCTGCGGAGCGCTTGCAGTATCCGTCTTTGCTCGTCTGTGAGCTCGGGACGAGAATCCGACACGCGCGTCACTTTTGTGACCTTTTTGTACACGGACATGACCGTGTCAGTGAACAAGTTCACTGCAGATTCTATGTCCGTGTTTGTCACCAGCGGTCTCTGCTCGAGCAAATCGCTCACTTGAGCTTGATAGCCGACCCAGTCAGTGATGCGCGAAGTTCGCATTTTTTGCTGGCGTACTGCGTCAAGAGATGTCACCACACATATTACCGGATTGTGATCGGAATCCAGTTCAGGAAGTGACGACGGTACATTGCCATCAACTCCCTTCGCGATCGCAAAGTCGATAATACCCGGTCGCTTGCGCGTTCCGCGCTTGGCTATCGGGAAGTATGTGGGACGCTTCGGTGCGCATACATATACGCCCCGTCTCATCGCTGCTAGAGTGGCGAGATTGGAGCCGTTCCTGTTGGACCCTAAGCATCCCCACGACCGGTGCCTTGCATTGAAATCGCCAAGTAGCAGAACCTTGGTGTCGAGCGCGAGGATAGCTTCGATTTCTGAGACGTTTAGAGTTTGATCTGGGCAGTAGACAGACGCGACAAGGAGTCGGCTGGTTCCCACCCAAATGTGCACTCCAACCGCTTCCAGAGATGTCAGCATTTGGGTCGGGAGGTTTGCTTTGAGCTGAGGGATGTCGCGACGAATGTTCAATGCGACACCGCTTCCCAATCTGCCTTCGCGGTCGCTCCGGAATGTAGCGAATCCTTGCATTCGGAAGTCACTCCGGGCGTTGAACCACGTCTCTTGTATCGCCATGATATCGAGTTTATGTGTTTCAATAAACTCGCCTATTTGCTGGGCTTTGTGCAGTGCGCTGCGCGCATTCCAGGTGCATGCACGCAGCGGTTGCATGCAGGTAGATTGTGGCCTTCTCCTATTAGTTTGCGCCATCTTCCGGGAGAAGAGCTGCAAGCTGTGCTAGCATTGCCAGAGACTGGCTTCTGGAGAATGCTGCAGGGGCGGCCGCGGGTGGAGCGCTGGTCCGCGACTCCACCGCACTGCTTGTGCCCTGCGACACGGGGGCCTGAGCGGTATTTGCCTCTGCTAAGCTTTGTACCACCGCTGACCAGGCTGTCCCGTTACTTTCCTGCCGGGCTGCACCGCCCTGGTTTCGGGCATATGTGCCTTGGTTTGGCCGCCCGGCGTTTTACCCGGCATCGTCTGAAGGACGACCGGAGAGACTAAAGTAACTGCAGCCGGAGTATGAAGCTACGTGGCGTCCGCCGCAGTTGCAGCATTCAGGCGGGATATTAAAGTTTCCCCGTTTGGGGCAGTGCGCCGTGCCCTTAAGCTCCGGCTTGTTCTGCTCCGTAGGGTGGCCATTTCCCTTGCAGAGCTTATAGCGGTAGTCATAGGCGCAATTGGCCGAGTGGTGACCCCATCTGCAGCAGCGGGCGCAAAAGAGGTGTCGTGCCCTCTTTTCGCGCTCTACGATCACGTCAAAGTTATCCAACAGACGGATAGAGTAAATTTTACGCGAGGCAGGTGTGTCGCGTAGGGTGACCATGAATGTCCCCGTGTGCAGTTTACTGCGCTGCCATTCATTTAGTGAGGGTTCACCTTCACCTGCGGGTCCGGCGACCGCAGATTCTTTTAGGCGCCAGTGTTGCCTGACGCCCAGGGGTTCGTAGCCGAGCTCTCTTAGCTCTTGCGCTACTTCACCCTCCGTGAACCCTCTCGGGAGCCCCATGATTGCCACACGGAGGGTCTTTTCGTGGCCTTCGCGTGGTGGCGGGTGCGCGAATAGAAATATGCCATTCATTTTCGCGTAAGATTCCGCCTCTAAATACGCCAAGTCGTTTCTCTCCATTTTGGAGGTAGTGCAGGCTGCGGGGGTAGAGGAGAAAGTGCTCCACGTCTCTCCACAAACCCTCTGCAATCGCAGGTTGGGGACTCGCCGTGGAGTCGAGTCCGTTCCTGTGGCGGAGGGCGCAGCCGCTCCGGTTTCCACAGCGTTGCCTTCGGCCGCTACCCGCGGCGGCGGCAGTGGTGTTCGCGCCTCAGAGGCAATGGTGGCGGCGGGCGCTTCCGCGACGTCCGCGGGACCGCGTTCACGCCCCTGCGGTGCGACCATTCCTACCCTTACGGGAATCTATGGCCAATCCTGCAACATGAAAGAAAAAACAGATCAAAAAAGATTTTAGCCAACCGGCGCGCGCATTGCGTGTGCAGTGATTCAAGGCTTATATTTCAAGTCTCATTTCGCTGTTTCAGATTTCTCTTACTCCAGGAACTGCTTGGGTCGCTTATACTTCGCCCGTTTGTCGGGTTCGTATGAAGCGACCTCAGAAATGAGAGTGTTTTCCGAGTCAGCTGCTTTTTCAAAAAATTTTGCTGTAATGCTTTTAAAGTGATCTTTAAGCAGTGGCATTGAAATGTCGCGATGCAAGTCTCTTATAAGAGTGTACCTGGCGGCGCAGAGGGCGGCCCTTAAGCATTCATTTTGGACTACGGACCACTTCTTAGGCCGGGCCCGGTCTTATATACCGCCGGGCCAGTCCATCCCCGGCGTCAGCGGGGGTGGCGTTGCCTTTGTTGGTGGGCAGCCACAGGGGTGCGGGGGGTGGCGAACGGTCGGCCTGGACATCTGGTCGCCAGACCAGCGCGGCCCGAGTGGAGGGCGGGCGGTGAGGGGCGCAAGACTGCGTCGCCTCACCACAACTCTTACCCCCAAGCATGGGAATTTAACAGGCCCAGGCATGAGGGACAACGTTAGCTGGCGGGCAAAGACGACACTGTCGACGAATAACTACATAAAATTGATGCAAATTATTTTTTATAAACATTATTAGAAGAATGTTTAATTTAGAAATCTATAAATATAAATGTGAAAATATTTATGATAATTATTACGACTTTAAAATCAAAACTAGTGGTGCCAAAACTAGTTCTGACATATTACACTTCTACATGAACCAGCAAAAATGTTTCCAACCAGCAAAATTTCTTTTCCGCGCCGAGACTCGAAATTATGTATAAGAAGCTATCGCACCATACGCTTTACCGCTTCTCCACGCAGTCTCTTCAACACACTCACTTGAACAGACGCCTAGAAATCTAGTTGTCTCTTCCATTATTTCCAACAAGCAGTTTTCGAAAATTCAGAGAGTTAAACGAAAATGAGACCTGCGCCATTCTTTTAAACATCCCTTCTTGTATCAATGGAAAAAAATAAGAAAAAAATGAAAAAAAATTGAGCTGTTCTGGAGAAAAAAGTTCATTAATTTCAAGTCCAAAGAAAACTACTTGCTTTTTTTATAACAGACTTTGTCTAAGACAAACATCTCTATCTTCAATTTTCTAGTTTTGAAATGTTAACTTTTTGAAATTTTCGAAAATATGGAGAATTCGCCGAAAACGGAACTAACACCGCATTTTTACCGGCCGTTTATACATGCCAGAAAATTTAAAGAAAAAATTTGGAGCCGTTATACAGAAAAAAATTAAATTAAACGTTGCCTATTGATCGCAAAATTACGCGAAAACTACTCATGTTTTCGAAAAATTGTACATGACCTTATTTCAAGATCTGTCTTAAGGAAACAACTTTATTAAGGAATAAAAATATCTATCTTCAATATTATAGTTGTAGGAAGACGAACAAAAAAAAACACTTTTGCAATTTTCGAAAATTCTGGAATTTCAACAAACATGAGACCTGCACCATTGTCATAAGCCTCTTTTATGCTATCTGGAGATAAAGTTTTATCAAAATATTTGGTGCCATTTTTGAGAAAATTTTGAAAATGATTTTGAGGCTTCATGTAAAGTACTCTCAAAAATCAAAATATCCGGTTGAAACTCCCAAAGTCTCGAGTTCGCTTAGATCGATCGGGGAATATCAATTTTGAAGAAAATCGGCCGAACCGTTTAGGCCGCGGGTTGACCACAGACGGACAGAGAAACGTTTAACCGTCAATCGATTTTTCGGTATCAAGGGCCCACAAAACATGAATTCTGGCTACACCACGTATTAGAAGAAGTAATCTTCTATATATAGCAAAAGGATTTATCCCCTTTTTTTGTTACCAGGGCGCAGCAATAAGAGTTTGTTTCTTTTGTAGAAAATTCGCCGTTTTCAGCGCACGATTACATAACTTTCTCTTCTTACGAAGTACGCCAGAAGGTAAAAGTCAACACACGTTCCTTCAGGAATCATTAAAGTAAACGAAGCGTCATTTCTAACAGAAAAGTGTGAAACGTTACGATGCGTCAATAATTTGACTTTTGTCAAAACTGACGATCGTCAAGACAGATTTGACGAGTGTCAGTGAAATTGATGGAAAGTGCGCTTCAACACATTTCGACTTGCGACGACAAACTACGGCGAAAGCACGAAACAGAGGCGCTTCGAGCATTTTGCGGCAATAGTTACAATGCGTTTTAGTGTTGTGGAGATTTATTTAGTTAACATAAAAAAGAATAGTTTAAAAAGTGTGTAACGCGCTTCGTGGAGATGTGTATTCTGGGCACCTTTTCTTAATACTGGAATCTCTGACCTAAGTCACATACAAGATAAATTATGAATACAGAAGGAAATGGCAATAACTGAAAAAAAAAAATATTCGCTCCGGCGAAATGAAAACTATTTGCACGAGCAAATCAGCTACAGATTTGGGCTATTATCCCTCAGCGTGCCCTTCGTGAAGGAATCGCCTCCCTGTCGCAACACGGAGAATAATAATTTGAATAACTGTATTTCGCACTGTGTGAACTCTAGAAAACGTACTACATAAATAGTAACGTTATATTTCAACAGAGAAACTGGACGAAAAACCTGGGGATATGGGAGTCATTGACACAAAAGCTGTTACTCTGTAGCCGTTTTAAAAGTTTTTTATTATAGATTTCGTGAAAGTTCTGATAGACCTATGAAATCAGATATCAAAGTTTTTGCTTTAGCATTTTCAATAAATGTTGACAGCATAAATCACGATTTATGATTGGAAATATTAGATCTTCAAAAAACCATAGAGATTTGAAAGATAAATTCCATCACAAGGAAGATCTACTTCATTTTAACAAAATCTTTCCCGAGATAATTTCCTAAGCTCCACTTACACGCTGCCCAAATTTAAGCATGTTTGGATCTACGTATGTTTGTGAGCATTTTTTATAGTAAGAAAATTTGTAAATGGAGACTGAAAAAAACTCGCACAAAGTACAATTCAACAAATCCTGAGGTAAAGTTGCTCAATTATATGTGTCAAATATTAAACGCATTGTGCCAGAAAAACATTTTTTCTTTTAATTTAGAAAGAATATGTCATGACTCTTTATGGTAATACTATGTACTTTTTGGTAGTTTGCATTATACCGTATTTACGCGAACCTAATGCGCCATCGAATCTAATGCGCACCCCATATTTGAAAATTAAAATTACGAAAAAAGGGTTTGCATCGAATGAAATGTGCATCTATGACAGACTAATAGGTACGTTTTTTTTTATTTAAATTTATGTAATACAACAATGGATGTATCGTGTACATATACCATCGATTATAAAATTGAAAGCTTCCTAATGTTAGGTGACTTATTTAAAAGAATAAAATCAGTGAACATGAAATAAGATGAAAGAATAAATACATTCAAAATGAATTAATACAATAAATTACAAGCGTGAATCATTATTATTCCCTACAAAACGGATCTGCACTTAAATCTAATGCGCACTACGAGTTTTGAGTTTTTTAAATTTATTTTACGTCAAAAACAGTTAAAAACTGTGTGTGGCGTGCTATGGGGAGAAGTGAATTCTGTGCACGTTTTCAAAATTCTGGGATCCCTACCCTAAGCCATATACTACTTACAGAATACGGAAAGAAAATGAGCGTTTTTGGTAAGGATTCTTCTATTGTAAATACTCACTCCGATGTAGTAAAATCTATTTTCAAGGGTAAATCAGCAATAAATTTGGGCTCTTATCCCTCATCATGTCCTTCGTCAAGGAATAACACTTCCTGCCGAGCCAACATGGAGAACGATAATTTGAATAACTATATTTCCCACTGAATTCTAGAAGACTTGCACAGATAATGAAATTACATTTATGTCCGGAAGAAAAACAAGGGGCCATCTCAGTATTTGCTCAAAAGATCAGGGAAACTGGACGAAAAACCTGATCAAGATGGGGTCATTGACCCAGAAGCTGCGGTACAATACTTGTTACAGGTTGTTTAGAATTATACAGTCCAAATGGTAAATAATGCATTATGTATCATTGTTAAAATTAATGTTACTTTTCTTGTGATGCTCAGTATAGTCTCTAATTGTATAGAAACAGTTATGCAGCAAAAACGATTTCACTTGGGATTTAAACTTTTCTATTGAATTTAATCGTTTAATGTCATCTGGCAAAGTGTTGTAAAATAATGTACATGTATTGTATGTGAATTTTTTGTAGTGAGCTGTTGATACTGTCATCTGATGAGTATGATTACTACGTCGAGTGTTTTAGTTATATACATCGGCGTTTTTTGAAAACCTGCCCTTAAGCATGTCACTTTTTAGAAGAATCACGTGGGTGGGATTTGGTTATTATTCGTACAATTCTTTTTTGTAATCTAAATGTCTGGGAGCTATAAGATGTATTTCCCCAGAATATTATGTCATATCTCAGGCGGGAATGAACATTCGCGAAATATTCACAACGAGCAGTATGAAGGTTGACTGAATTTGAAAGAATTCTGAACGCGTAGCATAATGAACTTAATTTCGTCTTTGTTACGTACAAGATTGAAACAACAACAGTTCTTTCACCAATTTTATTTCCAGAAAACCACAATCCAAATCAAAGCCGTTATACAGTCCAGGTCCCAGTCCGCCAGAAGAAAAACTCACCGTAGACACAAGCACTTGACCGCAATCACCACTTACTCCTAGGCACTTACTCGACACTCTCGAACTGTTCCACACTGCTTACCGCCCCGGGCGAGGCCCTTTAAATATGCCCCCTGAGGCATCAGTGCGAGTCTTCTACTCCCCACCTCCAGGGCGGAGCAAGGAGGGGAAAGGCTCCTGCGATCGTTGGGCCGACACGGCCCGGTGACCACAGACGCCGCCGCTCGACCTGCGCCTGGTGGCGTCTTCCCGAACTTCTCACTTCCCTACTGGTCGTGCCCACGGCGCGACACTACAGCGGCCACAGTGGGCCACAACAATGTTGGCCGGTACAGTGTGCCCGTTACGTGGGCACAATTGCTGTTATACACAGCAGTCTTCAATTCATTTAAATGGACGTTCCATTTGACGTTTGACTGAATTGAGAGACCTAACAATGTTGTTACCTTAACATCAGTCAATGGTACACCGTTCATGTTCAATGGAGCCTGTGCCTTGTTTATTTGAAATGGATTTTTTTTCATTTACTATTAATTTGTTATTACGGAACCAAGTTGAAACTCTGATATTGTATTATTTAAGGTTTCTTTATTGCAATGAATGTTTGTATCATCCGCAAAGTATACTAGTACTATATTCGGTCAAAAAAGTGCGCATTAGATTCGCGTATACGGTACTTCTTAGATAAATGTTTACATAATTTATAACCAATTCAGTGTTCAGTAACTGTCACTGTGGCAACCTTTCTCAAGGGTATTTGCTGAAATTCTTTCCTTGACTGAATTATTTGTTTTGTCATCTAATGTCAGTGGGGGAGACAATAACTATCCGCAATGGTAATGGCCCTTTTGGTGTTTGCGCTTCTACAGGCGTCTATGGACGAAATCACGTCAGTGTGGAGCGAGAACCGGCAGCCTGCATTGACCGATGAATTTCTCACAGCGCTCCCGCTGGATGCAAACTGCACATGTATTCGGTACCGGGCTTCCCTAATTGGCTAGCGGGAGAGGAGCGCGAAATCGCGCGAATTTCGTATGTTCTCTTTCTATGGATCCCTGCAGAGCCACAGCGAGCGTCAGTGCACGTGGACTCTGCTACTGTGTTCGCAGACAAAGCGATCGACTATGCGGTTTTGGATTTTTTTCTGACATCAATTGTGACATTAGTCATTTCCATTATGGGAACTAACAATCCAAGGTATTTTGTCAGTAAGTACTTAAACTTATATTTTGGTTTTATATGAATAAATGCGAAATAGGAAACTAAATTTTATTTCTTTCCATGCGAATTACAGTTTATTTATTTTTTTTATTTATTTTACGTCAAAAAACAGTTAAAAACTGCGTATGACGTGATAAAATGTTATGGAGTAGTAGCGGATAAAGAAGAAGAAACTGTCATAAGAAATGCAATAAGTTCAGTTGAAGTTATTAATTGGGTAGAGGAATACGCGAAGATCACCCACACGAAATGGAATGTTATACTTAGGTGTTTCTAACGTGGCGACTGAAAGTAGTATCTCCACGACTTTTTGAGTCACTCTCAATCTTGCCGCTTGAATCGCTTGATCTGCAACACTGGTTGATGCGGTCGCGATCATGCGACATCTTGCGGCAGGACTAAGAAAGACGCAAAAAGTCCTGCCGAATTCCATCTTGGAGATACTATCCTCAGCCGCCACGTTAGAAAAACCCAAGTCTAGAACATGAAAAGGATTTGTTTGTTCGTAAGTTGACAGAAATACACCTCATGTTTTTATTTTATTCTAGAGATTGTAGACATTGTCATTTCACGTTCAGAAAAGTGTATGCCATCATACTACATACAAAAAAGTAGTAGGAGAGGAAAATAGAAGACTAAAAATGCTGGCTATCCAGCTACATTGTCAGTAAACATAAAATTTTAAACTGCAAACATAAAAAGAAAATAAAACAATGTAGCCCGGAAGAAATCTTTGGCTATAACAAGAAAAGATCATATATTAAAGTACGTAGGATTTTCAATTTGTTTATATTCTTTTTAAATTTGTCGACAAACGTCTTGATACAGCATCAAAACAAAACTTTGCCGCACATAGTATTGGTGGAACAATTTCGAGTTAAAATATTTGTTTTCTATAACTGATATCCTCGATTCTCCAAGGAACTATGAATGGTCGAATACATTAAAAATTCGGGCTGCTAGTGATTGTCGTCATTGCCTCGTCCCCTAGAGGATATGAATTTAGTTTTTCTGAAACTTGATTCGGTAGTTTAGGCACACAGCATTCTCGGAATCAAACCACGTGAGCGTATACGTTTAGGCCCACTGTATTCGTAGAAATTTCTCCCACGTAATCAGGCGTATATGATTGCAAAAATCCGGCGTATCAGTTGACTCTTGGAGCTAATTAAAGAATGAAACAGTGAGGTCGACGGTCCATTGATATATTCCCAAACACCATTCGTGCTTTTTTTCAGTCCAGTGTAAGAAAATTGAGTTTACAAAAATGTATCTTTCTTCTGCCTAGAAAACTAAACGACTTAAGAAGTATAAAATTGGTGTACATAAATACGAGTAAAAACATCAATAAATAAAATTTTCTTTCAGAAATCCCACTTTAGCAATTGTGGAATAAATATAAATAATAAAGTTGGAAATCATAAGTAAATCCCCAAAATTTAGAAGGAATCAATAAAAAATGAAAAAAATTGTTAAATGTTACATTTTTATATCTATTAATTTTTTTAAAATGTGTTGCGACATAAATTGACGCAACGCGTCTCCAAACCCCTTAAGAGGCGTTAAGCGCTTTGCGCTGGAAAGTAATCCTTCATTAACTTGCGCGGGAGTAATCCTCCATTACCTTTAAGTCATGTCACGTCACGTCGCAGTCAGTTGTCTAGAGGACCGCCAAATAGAATCTCCGCGTACGCGCCCTTTACTACGCGCTCCTGCGTCACTACCCAGCGGCCAGAATTGGGAAGGAATAAGGGATAGGGGTAGGGTGTAGAACACTTCAAAGGGGTTGGTCTAGCCCTTGTGAAGCAGCCAAACTCGTTTTGTTGGATCTGACCGGGAGGTCCTAGGTTCGAGTCCTGACGGCGGCAGGATTTTCGATACTAGCTTTTCAGCTAGGTCGAATTCAGTCGCTGTCTGGAGGAGAATTCTAGCGGCCGGCTGCTCTGATCGGTAGTTTTCCGTGGTTTCTCCGATCAACACCAGGCGAATGCCGGAGCAGTACCCTAACAAACGGGCCACGGACCGCGCGCAATCTGTCCTTCCTCTTCCTTGTCCTATCCTCTCCCCTTACACACACACTTACACTAACATGCACTACACTACCACATATTCCGGGAGACCGGTCGGGAGCTTAGAGCTTGTCCCGACTGGGGCGGTGCCCCGCTGGTGGGAGAGTCCTGGTTAGGGGGAAACTCCACTAGCCGACGGCAGGTCGGCGCCGGATCTCGCCATCCAGCGGGGGAAGATCACCGCCATCTCCCGAGAAAAAAGCATGCACTACACTAACGGGACTAATGACCACAGTAGTTGACGCGCCCGGAAACACGAAAAAATCAATCAATCAATCAATCGTTTTGTTGGAACAAATTTCACATGAGATTCGACGGGAATCGAACCCGACCTCAGTGGTGAAAGGCTCGCGACTTCGCTATGTGCCACGAGCGTGGCAGAATTAAACTAATTAAAATAATTAAATATTACAAGAAAAAACGATGATTCCAGTCAATTTAAATATATTCTTAGCAGGCGTTTCGACCTAAATTGTAAGGCCCTCTTCAGTGTCTATACATTTCTGAGGTTATGTTGACACAATGCCTTGACTAGCTGCGTATCGAACAACATGCACCGATACTTTAAACTACTAATATTAATTGGAAGAGGATCTTCCACATCAATCAATTGCATTCCTCAATGCCCTTCTAACATGGTCCTTTAGACCACTATTGTTTAAGATCAGAAGTGCCTGGTCGTATATTATATATTTACATCATGGTGTAACATAACCTCAGAAATTTACAGACACTGAAGAGGGCCTTACAATTTAGGTCGAAACATCTGCTACGAATATATTTAAATTGACTGGAATCATTGTTTTTTTCTTATAATGTTTGATCTATCCAGTGAATCCTGATTTATTTAATAATTAAATATTTACATTTTAATGATAAACCATATAAGGCTTTTTTAAATGTATAATCAAAAATTTGAGAATCATCTTAAAATTACTGTAATTTATAATCTGTAATACTACTAATTTTAATGTTAAAAATTAAACACAAGGCCAAATTAATATAATTTTATTTTATATTCTGAGACATAAGGAAGTGTTACTTGTCTTACTGCCACGCACAATTACTGATGGAAAAGAAATAGGTTTCCATTTAATGAAAAAAATTAGGAAAGTTAAAAAATATATTAGTTGCATAATAATAATAATAATAATAATAATGATAAATTACATGTTATTGAAATATGTTCAATATAGAAAATATATAACGATTTGACTTATAGACTTTATTGATAATCATTAGTATATCCGAAAGGGTTGACACATTCAATTATGAGCATTATAACTTTTCTTTGGTTTATCTCTTTGAATTGTCAAAAATTTTCATTCAAACAATTAAATAACACATACTTATTTTCAGAAAGAATTGTGCAAGGTTGTAACAATAACGAAAAGTCATAACCACAATGTAAGAACTGCTGAAACACTGTAGTTCCTGCCAGCTGATAAGGCTACAAGGGAAGCATTCCTTCAATATTTTAAAATGGGAATGAGTATTGCAGAATCATGCAAATATCACCAGACCTTTCTTGAATTAATGTCAGGTCAAGGTGAAGTCTCATAGTTAGTCATTGGGTATCACACTTACATTATTGTCTTTTTTGCTGTTTTTTGTTTTTGGTGGTGTTCACAATGTAGTGTAATTAATTAATTTCAACACTATGAAAAACATGTTCAATCGTTTATAATTGCCTTTTTTATGTATATGTGCAGATTTTAAAAATTTCAGACATAAAAACCTTTATAAAAATGTCTTCAATAAATGTGATCAAATTCATTTAGATGCTATCGAAAAATTTAAAAAATGAGTAGTTGGCAAAAGCTATTGAGAAATTTGAAAACCAACAATCTATTTATCCTTCTGAAATAAATCAAATTACCTTCAAAAATATTATAATATACTATAATAATATAATAATGTATACAAAAAGTGAAGTTCCGTAGATATTTGAATAAAATTTTCAATTTGCAATCCAAGTTAATTTTAATTTAATTTTGCTCAAAATTGGAAATAGTATTGAGAAAACTTTCAGTTTCCATCAACCCTTTGAATCTCCTTTGTTTCTGCCATATTTTTCCTGCTCTAAAACTAAATATTTTTTTAAAGGTCCATTTCAAATATTGAGACATGAACCGAATAAAATCCTTGATTCATCTATGTGACAATGAACAATTATATATGGGTAAAAAGGAATAAAATAAAACAATAACAAAATACGAATAACAGAAAAACGGAATAAAATATACATGTATAAATAGTAATAAAATGAAAAGTATATGTACAGTTTACAAAGTGACAAAACAGCACTTAAAACGAACCTACAACACATCAGTAGCAAGAAAATATAAACGAATTTCGCGCTCCGCACCCGCTAGCCAGTCAGGGAAGCCCGGTGCCGAATACATGTGCACTGTGCTTACGTGTCCCGGCCGCCCGCTGCGAGCCGGGAGCAATCGGCCTCACCATAGACAAAAACGTACAAGTGCTCAGTGGGCCTTGCTCTAAGGAGCGAAAATGTGATGAGCCCTGATTTCGGCGCTAGCGTTGACCATGGACGGTCAGACATTATGCCGTCAATTTACAACCATAAAATATACTATTTGTAAATTTCAAAGAAAAATTTATGCAAATCTTGCAATCAACGAATATAAATTAATAGGGTTGTAACATCACATTATTTCTAGCTTTTGCAAATACCAGATATTCAACGAAAATGAGACCTGGAACATTTTTTGAGCGTCCTTTAGTCTACCCTGGGGGAGGGGGGTTAGAAACTAGTGGTGCTAAAACAGCACGTACTTTCTCGCCTGTATTTTCACGCAAAATTTCGCGAAAAGTACTCAAATTTTCGAAAAATTGTACATGATCTTATTTCAAAATCTATCTTCAAGGAACAATTTCATTTAAAAGGAAAATCTCTATCTTTAATATTTTCGTTGTAGGAAGACGCCGAAAACATTTTGAACTTTTGCAATTTTCGAAAAATCAGAGTTTTCAACGAACACGAGACCTTCACCAATCTTTTAAACATCCTTCATACTATTCAACAACAAAAAAAAAAAAAAAATCAATCAAAAACAACGGAGCTATTTTTGTGGGAAATTTAAAAAATGTCCCTGCGGCTTCCTGTAAAGTACTCCCCAAAATTAAAATATCGGTTTCAAATTCAACGGACCGCGACACCAGCCAGATCGATTGAGGAATATCAATTTTGGAGAAAACCGGCTGAAGGGCTTAGTCTCTAGCGTTGCTTACAGACGAACGTTTTGCCATCATTCGATTTTTCGGTATCAAGAATTTATAAAACATGGATTCTGGCTACACCACGAGTTAGAGGAATTTTTTCTAAATTAACAACTGGATTTATCCACGATTTCGTTACCAGGGCCCGGCAATAAGTTTTTCAGCCAAAAAATTCGCCGTTTTCGCGCAGCATTGTAACTTACTCTCTACTCCGTAGCAAGAAAGTAAAATTTGAAGGCCCTTTTGAAAAAAAGAAATGAATTTCATTTACCTTAAATACAAATTACGCGTTAACTATTTTTTTCTTCAAAACAATTGTGCATGACCTTTTTTAATAATCTGATGTTTTAGAATAGAATATCTTTACGAAAAGATCTCTGCCATCAATATTATACAATTGCAATGTTAATTTTTGCAATTTTCGAGAATATAGTGTGTCACCCAAAATGTGACCAGCTCCCCGCCCTTCGATACACACGAGGTAAAAGAAAAAAAAACTAGAGCGGTTTCTGAGAAGAAAAATTACATATATTTCGCGCAAAATTACACGATAACTGCTCGTATATTCGAAAAATTTAACATATTTCAAGATGACTTTACAGAACACATTTTATTAAGGAAAATATCTCTATCTTCAATACTGTAGTTGTGGAAAGACCCTCCTCCCCCCAAAAAATTGTACTTTTGGAATTTTTTTTAAAAATCCGGCCATTATAATAATATATATCACATAAATACAGCATATGCCATGTATGACAAGTCAGGACATGTATATAATCATACAACGTACAATATAGATATTTCTAAATATTAAATACAAAAAGTAAAATTCAATTCAATTTTCAAACTAAATACAAATTAATTTTATAAATGGTACGGTAAAACTAAAATTGAAAAACAATAAAGAAAGAGAAAAATTTGTCATGAGATTGGTGGCTGGGCTGGATCCATCCTCTATATCCAACAATCAGCTTGGGGGGCATTTCAAGAAACACGAGACCTGCGCCGTTTTTAACGGTCTTTACGCGAAGTTAGGTAAAACATTAGAGCCATTTTCACAAAAATTCGAAAATGTTGAAAATTCATGTAAAGTACCCCAAAAATCGATGTACCTTATCAGTTTCAAACTCCAAGTGGCCCTTTAAATCGATGGAGGAGCAGGCCTATCAATTTTGGAGAAAATCGGCTGAACGGTTCAGGTGCTAGCGTTGACCACAGACGTTTTGCCGTCAATCGATTTTTCGGTATAGAGTCCGAAAATTAGGAGTTTTCCGGCTTACGATTGCAATACTTGCTTTCCGTAAGAAGGGCGAGATAGTAAGATCAACACAAAATGCTTAAAAACATTTGTGTAATAAAACTAATAATTTCATATTCAAATTTTATTGCAAGGTGGAAATGCAATCAGGTAAAATCCAGGGAAATCGTGTGAATGCACAACTCTTGTACAGTAAACAAGACCACATCATAAAAATAGTTACAAAGGTTAAACACCTGTAGGGAAATTAACATCCACAGTCCTAACATTGCCTAAAAAAGAATTCTACAAGATCAAGCTGCTTGCACACTTCTAAATATCTAATGGAGATATTGTGACTAAGTGGTAAAACTGGTGTGAATATGGTAGTAATATACATCAGCCAAATTTAATACAATTCCTATCAATGCATTTTATCTTCCTCATTGTCTTTGCCCCTTTAATAATTCATCTTCTTGAAGAGCCCACCTATCTGAAGGATAGTTTTTCACTCATGGCAGCCGATTTCTTTTGAGTGAAATACTTATCAATTTTGACTGAAGATTAAATAACTGTAAGTGTGCATGCAGCATTAAGTAAAAAGTGTAAAACATTTTCTGTTCCAACACTTTTCACCATATGTTGTGAACACAATATGATGGTACAGAGCATGTCCAGTTTACTGGATGACAAATTGTTTCCAATCAATGAACAATATTTTAATACACATAATCAGGGCACACTATGCACTAAGAAACCCTGAACTATGTTGGAAACATTGTTATCACATGAAAACTTTGTAAGGCAATAAAGAGCAATTCAGATAATTGACTACTCTCCTAAAAATGAAAATACATATTGGTGTACAAATTGCTTCTGCATTGGAAATTTGTGTACTCTGAATTCTATCAAAACCAATGAACAGTACATCATGTTATTATGAAAGGAGTTGCTCACAGTGCAATGCACACACAAATCAACATTAAAGTGCAAGTGCAAGGCTACTAAGAAGTTATATATTTAGTTTGAATTGCTACAAAACAAGAGCTATGAAAAATTATGTATCTGGAAGAAATTGATCTATATAACTGAAAGTGTGTTCAGTGAAAGCTATTTACTGTTACACAATTATAATGTAAATTGGATGATTACAGTACATGGCAGTCAAAATGTAAATGTCATTGGATGATAAAATAACAGGGCAAATGCAGAAATGAAAAGTAATTACACCAAAGTAATTAAGAATTTTATCTTAAAGTTTCAGAAATTATTATACTTTGAGCAACCTGGCAAAATACAAAGAAGAAATCAAATAAATTAAATTCAGCTTACTCTTATGAATATTTCACTTTTAACACTTTGCTACACTAAAAATAAACAAAAAGATAAAAAGCAATAATAGAATACACATACTTGAAAAAGTAATTACATTATTGTCACTAATAAAACAGATATCTCTATTTTATAACATTAAGATGGCAAAACAAATTATCAATAGAGAATTTTCCGTATGTGATGCGAAAGACTAAAAGGGACTATTAGTTAAGAAAAAGTTTTGTGTGGAACGCAAGAAACCAAAATATGTTATTTTTTTGTTCATGGTATTTAGTTTTGTAAAGAATATTACAAAAAAATATTTGTAAACTAATTTTATTTCTTAAGTATTTAATTTTTTAAAATATTGTGATTTTTTAAATTCCGAAAGTTCAATCGTGTTTTTCTTAAACCTCCTTTTTCTGATAACATACATTCAAACTACCATAACTTCGCCAAATTTTCATAATTTTGAAGATTTTTACACCAAATTGTCAGGAATTCCATTCTTTATAATTTGACATAAATAACTCAATTTTGAAATTTTGCAACATGTGGTCCCTTTCAATTTTCCACATCACATGTTTTCAGACCCTTCAGAAAACACGTGGAAATAATGCATTAACTTCTTTCTTAACATCTGATACAATTCAAGGGAAATAATAACAAGCAGACTGGGATAGAATTGTGTGTAAGAGCTTTTCTTATTTTTCTAAAAATTGCTGATTTTGAGTTGCGTGGTTTTGCCATCTAAATAATCTAGCTCTAGCCTAGAAATTGCTAAAGAAAAAGCACAAGCAATTCATTTTATTAAATGGCATATTTTCTATTAGTATGTGCATGTGTTGAAGTTACCACAGAAAGCGATTTGGTGCATTACAAGAGGCATTGCTTGATGTTACAGTCATGAACACACTTAATACATTTCAATTTGGAACTAATTCATTCAATAATAAAAGAAATCTAACCTACAATAAATTTTACAACCTTTTATTCCACAAGAAGAACAATAAATGGAAGTTTAACACCTTTTGACATTTGTGTTGATATTGTCACTGTCAGATAATTCACATTTGTACATTCATTAATTACATTTCATGTTGGAAAGGAATTGTCCCTTTAAAAGTAAAATGGTTCTTTAAATTGCTTGTGTATACTGAAATAACAAAAAGAAGCCAGGGATTTATTTCTATTTATAAAAGTTTTAAAATTAGACATCCTTTAATAAGGAAAGGCTCCTCTAAGTACCAAACACAATTGAGAGAACTTTGGAAAGTTTCTTCAATATACGTACAAACACTCAACTGCTAATAACAACCACTTCAAAACCAACAATTAATGAAGTGTAATTTTGGGTGGATTTTAAGTTTGTATGTAAACCCCAAGGTGGCTCATCCAAGCACACTTGTCTTCAACAAGTAGAGTACAGAGTTCAATTCCCATATCCCTTTGTGCTGCTGACCTGGCACAGTGACAACTATCAGGAAGGTACACTCAATTATAAATTGCAAACCTCAATATGAAAAGTAGAGTGGTCAAGTTCCAATATGCTAACCAGCTTTACAAGATGTATTTCATCTACTTATTATTCCATTAATGTAGTTTACAAAATATGACTTAAATAATATATAAAGAGAACAAATATTACAAGGTTTTATTCAATTCACTTTTTTGCTTCCATTTATCATTACAACTTGTATCACTAAGGCACTAAGCAGAATATGAATATTTAATATACCATACCAACATCCAGTACATCCAAATATATATCAAACTGATGATAACTAAATTTAAAAGTATGTGTTTACTTGAGGTAATAATAGTTATTAATTTTTAATATTTTCTTTTAAATTAGTTCAATAACTGCATGCAAACCAGAAATCAGATATAAGAAAAATTCAATTAAAAATGTAAATTAAACAAAACCTATTGATATGATTCAGGCACTCTTAAGACAGATGTAAAACCATATAACTGAAAGAACAAACTTATGATTTGAATTATTTCTGGTACAAACTAAATTTGTTCACTAATTACTCATATCCAATGTAAATGTTCATGCAGTAATAATTTTCAAATTGACGTATTAAAATAGTAATACAGCTAAAATTTATTGCATCAAAAGCATTCCCTGTGAAACAAAAATTAATGTTTTTGACACTGCTAATTTCAAAATAAAATCAAAACAAACAAATTTTGCAATAATTACTAAAAAAATTTCATTTCATGCTATCACAGAAATTTATTAGATAATAGAAAACATCTTAGATTGTCAATTTACAAACTGGTTCCAATGAAACTTGCTTAGATCATATATGTATATATATATATTTCATTTACGAGATTGAATCAAATTGAAATGTAGCGACTCAGATTTGATTTTATTGCATATTAAGGCATGTTTAATTGCAGTATTAAGTAGACTGTCAATTATTTTTTAATTAAATAACACAAATTTATCAATTTGATAATGTACATGCAAACTTCCTCACAGCTATTCTATTTTGACCATCAACATATTCCTAAATACTGCAACAATATAAGCATTAATACAATTTGAGGATTCCAGAGGAAACACGAAAACTTCACTGCAAAAAAAGTTTAGTCCAAAACACTGTAAACACAAAACAGTGCATTTTCAGTTCAACAATATAGCAAAAAATGCCTGCACTGATTAATCTAACCTGCATACTTCAATATATTTCTTCTCATACACACAATTTTTCCATGTATCTACACCTGCAAAACAATTGCTCTTATATTAAACAATATAGTTTAATATGCACCAGAGAAAAACAATTTACCTCTTAAACAAATGTAGCAATAATTACAAGAAATTTTTTACAACTAATTATCTTGAGAGAATTCCATCAAAAAGCAGTCTTAACTAGATTCTTAAGAGATGAAATTGTTTATATCACACTGTTTGGCAGTGATAAAAAATTAGCATAAAAACCTATGAATCTGCAGTATAAGATAGATGAGCTAATCCATCTTTAAAACTGCTAGGAAATTACTTGAGAATGATACAAATGACTAAGAATGTATCTTAAATATTATTTTTTGCAAGTCTTCATTTAACTTTCCTAACTTTTCGTTCTCAGATGGAAGGAAGGAGGAATGATGGAAAATTTTATATTGAGTATCAGCTTCCCACAGAACTGCATAAAAATGAAAGAATTACATTACATATTTTTAAATTTATAATACAATATCATGCTCATATGAAGAAACTTTAGATCAGCTCCATTACAACTCTATTACCCAATACTTGCAAAAAATTGTGATAGATATTCAAAAAAGACCTATTCTAACTTGCAATAGCAAAAGCAATTATATCACACTATGACATGCTACTTGTATTTCAAGTAAACATGATAAATATTAAAAAAAATCAAAAATATACGTTTAAAAAAATTACATTGCCTGTATAGACAGATACATGCACTTGCTTTAAAGGCACAGCACATTGAACAGAATGGACTTAGTATAATAATCAACCTGAAATAAATATACAATTTTAAAATAGTATGAGTTTAAGTCACACGTAATCAGTTCACACTAATAATTCGATATATATAAATATATATATATGTACACAAATAATAATCAACGAAACTGACATTCATTGTTTCCAATGTATTATTATTATACTCACTTTGGAGTATGTTTAAACATTTACAACTTCTTTACAAATTGTGGTCAATGTTGTCCACATCATATCAGTATATTCTAGTGATATGGAATACCACAATATATTTATATCATAAATAAATAAGCTAATGTTAAAAATCAATATTACAGAACTGCACACGAGAGAAGCCTATAAAAAAAATTATAATAATAAAACGATAAAATTACATCATCCATCCTGAGTGCAACTCACAACTTAGCTAGTGGGGAAGCCTCAAAGTATAAAATTGGGTCAAGAAGGAACTCAAAGAAAATGAATAAATATTGCATTAAGTGAAGTGCTTTTAGCTATTCCACTAAAATAATAATTTTACCTGAAAGACCTGGTTTCTCATCTAAAACAAGAGAGTAAAAAACACCAACAAACAAAAAAAACTCTTCCTTAAATTAACATATCAAATTACATGTCAACTAATAAATAATTGACTACAAACAGCATTTACAAATTTCACACTATTATAAAAGAATTAAACCAGTCAACTTCAATATTTGGTACCAATTGTCAATAAATAATAATAATAATAGAGATCAGTGAGGTATTTAATATCAAAACCAGCTCATTCCATTATTTATCAAAATTCATATTTTTGCTACGATTAGGGGGGTTCTAAATAACTTTATGATATAGTTCAAATCTAACATTTGTTTTTTTATACCTTCAGTTGGATGAGAAATAATTGTCTCATGTTTAACTGTGTTTGGATGTGAGAAAACTTTATTTCTCTTGAAAAATTGTCACAAATGGAATGAGGTGGTTTTGATACCAAATGTCTCGTGCATAATGATTGTAACAACTGAAGTAAGTCATGCCCATGAGAAACTATCAGAAATGTACCGTAGTGTATTCCCAGTTTGGTACTTTTTCCATTATTTATACTAGCACAACAATAATTTGTTATATGGAAAAAAAATTTCCACCCTAACATTTCTGAAATTGTATTCACAGCTTAACTATTGTATTAAGTCAGTCATCAAATGGTTTTGTAACACATTTTACAGCACATCATTAACATGAAAAACATGTGGAATAACATTTTGAGTATAATATGCATTGCAATTAAATATATTTTAAGAAAAATAAATCTATCAAATATTGAAAATGTATATTTCTCAGGAAAATAAAAAAGTATATATGGGCACAAGAAAAACGAGGTTATTTCATTATGTGGCAGGAAATATAAAATATTTTGAAAAATATTCCTCTCATGCTTTTCCCCTAAATAGACACAAATTTGCTATGTCATTCACATAATATAATCTTACTTTAAGATGCCTTGAGCTGCATTTAATTTAGCAGATTTACTTGTAACAAAAACATAATTACAAGCTAACTTAATTTGTCACAGATTGCATTATGTCCAATGTTTTCTCAACTTGTATCTTCTCACCAAAATTGTAATAACACAGATAATCCAATCTAAATATATTTTACAAGATAACTCCCCAAACTGCATGAAGCTGTAGAAGTCACATAATTACAATTTGAATTTGTTCTGCACATGCTATTTAAATTCAGATAACCAGGAAAAGAAATGTACAGCATACATGAGCATTTCAGAAACAAGTGTGTTTCAAGTTTTATTAATTACTTGTCACATATTTTTCAGATGTTTCTCAAACGCACACTGAAATATTTTATAAAGCAAACTTTGCCTCTTCTTTCATTTACAAAATCAAGCTTCTTTTTCACATTATTTTAAATTCCAGTTCAAACAACATATTTGTTCAGAAAAATAATCTTCTGTCACATTCGTAAATAAGTTGATTTGGTTTTGGAAACAGTAGCCTGGGAGAACAGCAAGAGCAAACACACTTTCTAATTAAAGGAGAAGTAGAGCATCGAGCTTATAACTCAAAATATTAAGAATAAGCCCTAACAATAGGCATTAACATTAAGTTAATTTCTTTTTGTAAAAAATTACAATTAAAGACAAGTTACAATATTGTTTTCTTTAAATTAAGTTTTATAAGAGCACATCACGTTGAAATTCAGTGGCATTGAGTCCTTCGTTTAGTGCAGATTCTCAGTAACTTGATTCAGATGTACAAATTCCAAGAAATATGGACAACCCTTAAGAATACATTTCACTGTTTATGAATAGATTTAGAAACGACTTAACTGTAATTAACAAAAAAAGGAAAAATTTTGATAATTCGGCTACAATTTTATTAGAAAAATAATTTATAATTGAACTAAGGTACATGAGATTTTACTTTCATTGTAACATTGAAGAAATAACTTCAATTTTGGAGGAAAGAATACATTCACTATTTTTCCAATTGGCAATGAATAATATTTCCAATTCTAATTGTAGCACAAAGCTGGTCTTGAGGCAATACTTGAAGCACACATTAATAAGAACTAATACAGCTAGAATTAAGGTTAAAGACTTTCACTTGCTAATGAGGTACACAAGCAACAGTTTCTTAAGATTCTCCATTTATCACAAACTTTAATTGTGTATATTCCAAGACAGAAGATTATGTGTACGTTACTAGTGAATTTTATTTACACGTTCTTTCACCACAAACGTTAATCATTGGCCATTTAACATTTACATCAATTTTGTCCAATAACTAACATATTTTACTGGCCAACAAATGTGTTTCATCGGTTCCTATGCAAACTATATTGACCTAACATTTTGGTACATTTTTCTAGTTCAAATACAACATAAATAACACACAGCCCAGTTTAAAAAATAGAAGGGGCAAGTGCATTAACATGCTAGCAAAATGCCTGTTACTCTGTGATATGAAACATTTTCACTTAATATTTCAGTGTTCAAATATCCTTTGACAGTGACACAATAATAATAATAAATAAATTCTTTCAAAATCGACATAAAAAAATGATAAAACCAGCATCTGGTTTAATAGAAGTGTTTGTAAGTGCACAAAGCAAATGCATAAGATCACTACTTTGCATAAAAGAAGCCATCATCAAAGTCTCAATCAAATTTGGATAAGTGAAGAAATGTTATCATCACTGCATTGTTACTAAATACAATAACATGATAGTTTTTGCTTTCTCTATTAAAGTTAAATTTGCAGCAATTGGGAGTCACCCTTGGAAAAGGTCATTAAAATAAAATTATGATGCATTTGAAACTATCAAATGAATCAGTTACAGCCCAAATCAATTTTGGTGTACATTACTTGTGTTCATCGTTACATGCTTATAAATTTAAGGGCATTGTTGGAGCTATTAATCTGACATTGACTAAATGTAAAGCATTTTTTCAAACCAACTTTTGAGTGCTTATTGCAGCTCAGCCATTCAGAATATCCAAGTAGTTTATTAGACAAAATAAAATACAATTGTCTTAAAACCGTATTTTCAAATTTTCAATGTTTCCTCCCCAAACATCTTGTATACCTATTATGGATACAATATTCACAATTAGGAAAAGAAAATAATGTCAGTTGACCAGAAATCTGCATCTTCAAATGAAGACACTAGGCAGTAATGTAAAAAAGTTATAAAAATTAAGACAGTTTTCATTGGCTTTGTCTAAAGTAAAATTTACAACTGTACCTTAGATCATCGGAATATGAGGGTAGTTTGACCAGTGTTACAGCTTTAATAAACCCTAAAACATGAGATGGGTTACAATAGAAAGACTAGCATGGAAACTGCAGATACCTTAAAAATCCATCAACATATTAAGTCTTATCACAACTCATATTCAGCGCTCTTGGAGCTGTACTATTAAAAGTTTTTTTAATATGTGTGAATTCAATGAAAAATATTGTCAGTGAAAAACAGTTTATGCTCTTCACCTGTAATGGACAATAAATACTGGAGGTAATTAACATCTCTCGGTAGAAATGATTTTTTTGGCTCACTCTTTACCACTAATTTTTTTCCTTTTCTTTTTTCCCCTCGTCACCTGCAACGAATCACAAGTGACACATGATCAAGAATAGTAAACCATCGTCATACAGTTTTGACTTTTTTTGGACAAAAATAAATCAAATGGTGTCATTTATTCTATGTGAGGGAAATATTTTTTAACTCTGGCCAAACTTATATTCATATCTTCACCATTTAAAATGTTTTTTCAAACTTGAACTCAGTACCTTAGTTTTTACTTTATAACTATGTTCAAGTTTCAGGGTGCATCAACAACTGTAGTTGGTAGTCCACAAATGATGTTTTGCAGATTGAGAGATCCTAGTTGTCCTGACAGTTATACATTTCTGATGCCCACTAACAGCTAGGTTGGGTAATTCTAAAGGCTTCCTGCCTAGAGCAGTTTCATGAGAGCCCATTCCTGTTATTTTCACAACAGGTCAGTGACCTTTGCCCCTCTCTCCTCTTTAGGGCTCCTGACTCATCCCTCACTATTTAGAAACCACGAACAAGGAAATGTCATGTAAAGGATCAAACAGCACATTTGTATCTCAAATATTCTTTAGTGATCATTGGGTGAAAAAGGCATTTGTCGTTTAATTGGCTTTTTTTTGGGAAACAATAGTGAAATAAGAACAAATTTCATAGAGCAGACAATTCTAGTACAGAATCATGACCCTTACATCAGCTTCCTGAAGCAATCTTAATACTTCTAGGACTCTTAAAATTCCTTTCAACTGAGCAATCTCATGACAGGCTTCAATCTCAGCCATGTTTCAATTTTCAGTGGCGTCAGACCTCTCTGGAAGAACAGCGCTACTTCACTAAAAAGGTACACAAATGCATTTGCTCATTGCGAATTGGCTTGTGTAAGGGATTTCAATAAAAATATTATAGTCCTTATCTATAAAATGGTGAAAATATTTTGCATTTTGCAAGTAGTTGCATTATTGTTTATGTATTGTTAAATATGAATCTGATTTTTGAGCTGTATCAAATACTGCCAATTTAATACAATACACTTTATACATGACTAAAATCATCAGCAATTACTTAGTTCAAAAAATTTCCAGAAAAAATGAAAATGACATTTTATAAGATTGAAGACATGTAATTTCGAAGTTAACAAAATCCATTATTGTTTGAGAGATACACTATATTGTATTAAGGGAAAAATATTTACAAAGCATAAACAATAAGTAACAAATTGTAATACTTGAAATGAAGTAATATTCTGCACACAAAGTTTTGATGCGATATTAAAAGAATTTCAAGAAATGGAATTCACTGCTATATTTGCACATAAGAAAATTTGTCTTGTAATTGATTACAAAACTAAATCATGTTATTTCCTCAATAATTCATTATAGTTTTCATTGCAAAACAAAAGAACTTGATGCTTTTGTATTTAATACACACTTCCCCCTTTAATAAATACCATGTTCATTACAAAGCACTTGTGGGTTCCAAAGAGCATCATCTTATTAAAATATATCTTTATAAATTGTGTTTTATAATATATAATGCAGAACTTATGTGCCAACAGATGGAAATCTGTAATTATTAAAAACTTGCTACACATTTCAAATCTATTCATAGTAATTGTGAAGGTATAATCCCAATAAAATTTTGCTTAAAATAAAAGTGGCGACATTAATATGGTTTTAGGGAAAATTTTGAACTTTAAAGTAACATAAAAATACCTTATTGAAAATGTGACAATTAATTCAGCTGAAAAATCAGAAAATTAGCTTTTGTTTCACACTTAAGTCATCAGTGATGATACATTTACTCTAATTTCTAACCTCCAATAATCTCTCTGTATGAACATTTACATGATACTGTTAGACCACTCGTTATCTTGGTAGTCACAAGCAAAATATTTAAATGAAGGTAACAGGTTCTCCAATTAAAGCTACTGAAAACTGGTTGATATTCATTAAATGGCAAGGTTATCATACACATAGTGCGATTTCTACCTTCACTATCTGAGAAGTAGAGTTGGTTGACTTAACATGATGAAAAATAATTGTGTGTTGACATACAAAGATTTGAATTCACTGGTTTAAAAAATACATTCCTTGAAAGTTGATTTGTATTCATATTAAGTAGTTATAAAACTTTATATACTTTTTTAATGATTTAAATAACACCAATTCTTATTTTTAAGCTTGTTTTTCCAATCAATCCATTTTTTTTTTTTATTTAGCTATTTACTAACCTCACGATTGAATTTTCAGTCATGATAAAAAACAGAAGAACTCACATCTCCATTACACACACTAATACTGGGATTATTTTCAAATTTGAATTATTGACTTGATGTACAGTGCACTATATTTTAATATAAGCCTCAATACATCCAGCTTTGTGTGAAAAAACTAAAATTTCAGACATGTAATATATGTAACAGAACTCAATGTAACAGAACATTATGTTCTTGGTGACAAACTACAGACACAACAAAAAACAAAACAAAATATGAAAATATTTTATTCAGACCATTCAGCATCTTTCCGATTTGTCAGTCCGATACTTCAGTCAAATTGTATACCGTTCTCACATAAATTAAAATACAATTAATATATAAAATTCATGCATTCTTCTCGACTTAAAAAATATATAAATATAAAATAACTAAAAAGCAAATTTCCATCACACTAAGTATTAACACTGGATATAGAAAAAACAAAACACTAACAAAAAACAAAAAGGAGATGCACATCTCAAAAATAAAACAATGTATTATACAGACATTTGAGACTCTCAAATTGATTTAGTGGGGGAACAAATATTGGTTGTGCATGGCTGAACTTCAATTTATTCATCTACTTCTCCTTTAAAACAATTTTCTACCATGAATATTTTACAATTTTCATCAATTCAATTTCACTTAATTGTTCAGTTCTATACAATTTCCAATTAATTCATTATATACAAAGACAATACAATGACAATATACAAATGAATAATTATTATACTATAATATTACTAATCCAATTCTTACATGTATCGCTTATGCGGGCAATTTAATTCCCTTTGACACATAAACCTGAATTTATCCATTAAATTGGATTTTTGAAAAGGTGTAATAAAAACCAATACATAAAATAAAGTGAGGTTTCAATAACTCAAGGTTAACTACCATTTTTTGTCGAATGAACATGCAAAACGTTTGCATCCGACAGAGCACTAGATGACTTACGCCTATGCTGAACAGCTGTGGTCTCTGACAGAACAGAACTACTTAGGGGTTGTCTATTTTCTGATATGCTTTTCCCCAAACTAACTTCATTTGACTGTTGATTAAAAGATTTCCTTCGAAGAGGTGGTAGCGAATCGGAATGGTTCAGATTTCCATTCGCCTGGTTTGGACCTAACGACTTTCTCCGAGGCTGAGACATTAACGTATCAACACCATTAACAGAAGAAACTACATTTCCAGCAATGTTTTGCGAAGTAGTAGCAAGAACACTATTAGCAGATTTTCGTCTCTGTACAGTAGCTAATCCTATTTCAGGAACCAAATTAGTACCACCATTTAGGACTAAATTTTTAGAAGAATTCTGAATACCATGCGATGCAGACTGGGCATTCAGTGATTGGAGCTGAATACCAGTTGACTTTCGTCTATGCGAACCCTGAGTGGATTCTCCGCTTTGGGATGTATGTTGGTTGTTTGAATCTTGGATATCTGTTTGCTGCTGTTGACGTTGCAAATTAGAATTCATAGTTTGTTGCTTCAGTTGTTGAGATTGTTCTTGTAGTTGTTCTTGTTTTACCTGCTGTTGGAATGTTGATCTTTGCTCATCTTCACCTTGATTTTCTTCTTTCTTGAAAGTAGATTTCAACCCACCTTCCAAAGTCTGAGACTGTGAAAGTTGTGTTATTAGAGAGTCTTTATCTCCATTACAGTGATTCTGAGACACCTGAGATTTGACAATATCGCATGTTAACGAATGCTTCCTATCTTGGTCTTCCTCATTATGCTGCGATACCATAGAATATGACTGAGTTTGTGGAGGCTGCTGCCCAAATAGAGATGACCGCACAAGGTGATCTGAATCCACATCATTGGAAGCACATATCAGTTTCCTACGCAATCCATGATCACTAGGGGAAATATTACCAGACAAACTACCATGACTTTTATTGTCAGGAGGCTGAAAACCATTAGAAAGGTTTTGTCCAGCCATTTTTCGTCGCAGAGAAGTTTCAGTGGGTTTGGTATCTTGTGAACTTGGGCTTTGAAATAAACCATTAGAAAATCCCCAGGAATCTTTTTGTTTTTTCCAAGATTCATGGAGAACATCACGCACATCAGCATTATCAGTTATAAGATCCTGTAATTTCTGAATTGTATTGTACAAGGTAACTGGGCTGACTAAACCAAAATCAAATAAGCTACAAACATGGAGAACAAAATTCCGGTACAAATTCTTCATTAGGAGCTCTTTTCCTTTTGATTCCAAGAACATGGTGCATGCTAGAGGAATCTGGCAATCACCAACATACCTGAAAAACAAGAAAACCAATCAAAACATGCAAACATATTAACATCATAATACACATTTAAACATTGATATTAATCATTAAATTAGTCTGAGAGTAATTTTTATTACTATGACATTTACTTATAATATTTGCCTGTTTATTTGGATAACATGTTCAGGCACAATTCTTTATACTAGCAGACCGTATGCTGTTTCATTTTATAAAATAAATAAGATAAGTAGTTACTTTTTACTGAATAGTTTCATTTACTTTTCATTTCCATGCCAAATAATGAGCAATGCTAGAATTCATGAGACTATCAATTTGTGAAAATTGGTTGAAGAAAACATTGATGAATATTTGACATTAATTTTTACAACTGTAGCAATCAATCAAATGTCCTGTTAAGATCTTCCTGGAGTGCAAGAGTATAGGTGTAAGCAAGAGAAAGGTCAAAAGATACACATAGATTTTTGGTGCAATGCCACCTTATAAAATATGTGCATCAGCTAGATTGAAAAAAATTGTAAAAGTGTTCCAGTGACATTTTTTCAACTGATGATCGTGCTCTTTTGTTAATATTTAGAGGATGTGGTTGGCAGTTCAAAAAGGACCTTGTTCACTGAACACCTGGAAATAGCAAAATACACAGTAAGAATAAATGAGATTCAATCTATGCTGTGTTTACTGTACATTTTCCTCCTAACAACAAACCACAAATTTTCCAAAGATTAATTTGGCGAACTGGTTTGCAGCCAATATTCCTTTGTAAAAATTGTGTAAACCTAAATTTAAAAGATTTTTAGGAAGTAGTAGTGGCAAACATGTTCTGGTTGAATTAATAATTTGAAAAACTTACTTCACCACCCACAATCAAAATGCTGTTAAGGACAAAAACATTCGGATCTCTATGGACAAAATGATGATTGCATATGGTCAATTCACTGTTTATGTGGAAGTGCAAGTTCTAGACTCAAATAAAGTAAGTCAATTATTTTGTATTAATACAAAATGTTCTATAATAGCCCACTGTATTGAAATTGCACTGCAAATTTACACCCCAAACGCATTTCCTCCTCCATATGGGAGCAGCACACTGGCTTCCAAAACTCAATTTCATACATTCAACCCCAGCTGGCAGTGATGGATAAATTCTCAACATGCCAGAACATGCCAGTGGGATGCAAAAAAATCTTGGCATGTGCCTCAGTCAAATTAAATCCCTCTCATGATATCCCATCCTCACTAGATCTCCTGATCAGTCAGTTCAGCTATGCAATGAAAACTGCTCAAATGGCCACATGGCAACCAGCAGCCATGCAAATTTCATGGACTGACCTGTATTAAGCGGTCACTTCTAGCTATTTTCAACTGGAACAAAATAAGAAACAGAAATATGATGGAGATTACTACTGACTCAGAATCTTCCAATGATGGGATGCGTTGACAGATTATTTCCAACACTGGCATGTGGAGTTGCTTATATCAATGGAGAATTAATTTTGGTTTCCGATAACAGCAGATGATTTTAATAATGACTATGAAATAACAATGCATTCCCTAGCATTCTCATAACACTTGCCAACACCCTGCTTCAACTCTGGGAACTTTGTCAACAAATTACAGATCATGCCAGATGCACGAAATCTATCTGCAGGTCATTTGCCAAATCCTCCATCTCACAGGCACACTTTTTAAGTTCACACAGTAAGTGAATTAGAGCTTCGTTTAGTTTGCGAGTTCAATTAGGGAGGATGAAAGCTAGTTTCCCAAGGGAACTATATTGCTTTGCACATTGTATAGGCACAATGGGTCTTATGGAGAATCCGTGTGTTGTTGCTGATGTGACATTTTTGCTTGTCTGCTCGCTCCAGAATTGTCAAAATCACGGCTACCTTTGTGAACATATGCATTTACTTAAAAAATTGTTTATTTCCTCATTTATTATTATCATTATTATTATCATAGCCGTAATATTTCTAATAGCATAAATACCTAATACAAAGGGGCCCTTTATATGCATTCTCTTATAAAATGGAATTTAAAAAAATTGTAAATCATTGTTTGTGCCGTCAAATATTGATTAAATAATTTACACAATAAACGAAACACAATGACCAACATTCATTCAAATTTCATCGCAGTACATTACGTTCCTTTTCTCATTTCTAAACAATCACATTTCTTGTAGTTATGAATATTGGGACATTATTGTTTCATTTCTATCATTTCTGTCTTTCTCTCTCTTTTCACATTCAATTCCCATGTCTATTAACAAGTGATAGAAGCACAGAATATTTGAAATTTGGTAAATGTATATCATTAACATCTTTTATCACATACACCATTGTTGCAGGAACATTTTAAAATACCAACGCATGGAAACAGACATATTAATGTACGAAATCGTCAAACTTCATTTCCCTACTGATTTTATACTTCTGTCCGGTTAACTTTATTTTTTTCGGGGTCGGTATTTCTGCATTCTCTTTTTCCATTTTCATTCTAAAGGAATGTCTGCTGATGCCTGTTGCTCTGCAAAATTAATTCAAATGATTGACATCATTTTTGGTAGTTTTCCTTTTAAGTTCACGAATATTTTGAAAATATTTTTTACCACTTAATTATTTCACACTTTTCGCTGCAATCCATTTTGATTTCTTACAATTGACCCACTACACAATAGACCAAATTACATACCTTTTTCTTTATCACTGCACATCCAAAAGCAAAACTTGACTGACCAGAATACTCAGTAAACAGACATTCTTGAAAGGATTTCTTGTGATCATAGAGAATTAATTTGGATGGTCCCTTTTGCTGATGACATCATTTAAACAAACCCTTCTTTTCAGTCCTATGGGTTACACATTCTTCATCTATGCCTAGTCTTTTCGTCGCATCCCCAATCGTTGCCTCACTTTGATCACGGCTCAACTTCCAAACAATCATCAATCAAATAATGCATCAGAAGACCTTCGGGTGATGATGGAAAATTATTTCATCATTTTACCAAAACCTTTGTCGCTGGAAGTTTTTAATTGGACTTCACGAACAAAAATATCGCAGCAACAATACATTTGAATGCACAAATTAAAAATTCACACATTTTGACATATTAATCAAATGAAAGCATTTCCTCGGGCTGAAGTAGCTGAAATATTGTATCAATTTTTTCCAAAATAATTCCACCAATTATTTGATATGTTTTTACAGTTTAAATGCAAAGGTGTTTAAAAAGTCAGTTCTGCAGAAATCCAGCGTTTTCATTATTTTATTTAAAAAGCAAATGAATGACTTTTTCATAATTACCATCATATTCCTTATCATTTTCTCGACTGGAGTATGTTTTCTCTACTTGCTTTGCCAACAATCTATTTGGCAACAGTGCATGAGATTCTTCCATAAGAATAACTCTGTCCATAAAAGCCCATTGTGCCTTCACAACTTGAAAATGAGTATAGTAGCAATTAAAGAGAATGTTAGGCACTAGATGAGAGGTGCAAGTGACCCTAGATCCCTTGTTTTAAGTTGTATGTTATAGTTTAAGGTAATGAAATTTTTTTAAGGAAAACATTCTTTATTTCAGAGCAAATTTTACTTCATTATCACAATAAGAGCTGATGTTTGCTGCCAGTAACTTCATAATCTTAATTAAGCAGTCCCCTCTACAAACAGCCAATTTACACAAGAACCATTAGTGACCACTTAAGCTGTAGTTAATGAGATATAACTGGCAGAGAAAGTGAGAATTACATTCAGGCCCTGCATGGGTGCCTATAGATTGAAAGTTATCCTAGGTGCACACCATGGGTAGCTTTCAAAGCCTGGATCAAAAATACATGTGGAACATGCAGCCAATGGCTACCCCTCTGAAAATTATCCAAAAAGATAAGAATGGTTACGTATCACAGATGGACATCATTGAGTTTGCAATAAGGTTTGATCAAATCTCAAGAAATTGACAGAAACTGAAAAACAATTTCTCAAATCACCGCTGAAGTCAAAGGGGGAAGTGGAAGAAGATATGCAAAACTGCCCCCGTGGGATAAACATTTTTTTATGTTTAAAATCATAATGGAAGAGTAAAAAACAACTAACAAGTTATTTGCAGGATTTAAATCAATATACCCGGAGTACCTTGTACAAATGGAGGGAGGGGGAGGAAAAAAGTGTTCAAATTTTTTAACCACATTTGGCCAACAAATCATTAATTTTACTTATCCTTGCGACTTTCTATAGATGGTAAAGATATTTAGAGAATATTTTCAGGCATTTATGTCCAATTTTGATCCTTACAATCAACAAAATACAAGGGAAAAATGGAAAAAATTTACTTTTTTCCTCCGTTTTTCAAGAAGGTCTCATGTTGTGATGCATATCATAAAAAGGGCTAAATACAAATTGTATAATAAACATTTCAACCTTTTATCTTATAATTTGCACCCAACAGCTCAATATAAATAAAACCGTAATTTACCAGTTACCTTTTTTCTTTTTTTTTAAATTAGATTTTTTGAAAATTAATTTTCATAGTTTTTCTGTTTAATGTTTATTAGAAAAGATAAACAATGAAAAACAATTGTAAAAGAACATTATAACCTATTGTAATTTAAATATTGAACAAATTACGGTTTTAACTAAAAATAAGGAGTTTCTGTACTTTATCCACCTTACCAGAATACTTCCATTGCTTTGATTATTCAATAATAATGCTAACTCCTGTTTTTCTACTTGGCATATGTATGCAAAATGCTCTGAAATTATGCAAATGTTTAATAAACAACAGTATTCAAATTAAGTGTGTATCAAAAATGTGATTTCCTTTTGGTATAAAAAACACACGTTGCTATAAAAACTAACAAGAGTTTGGAAGGAACATTAATTGGTTCAGTGGTTGAAAAGCACAAGAAACAATATTTTTATGCAGCAATGGTGCTCTGAAAAAATATTTAAATTAATTCTATTTTCACATCTCTTTAGCCCGTACTGTGAAAGATGGATTATCGTAACTTGATCGAGATGATGGTTCTGATATCGATAGAGACTGTCATAGTTCCAACAAGCATTTCTGCTTTTTACAGCTTTTTGAATCTTGCTATACAGAAGTAGATGATAAACAATCTAGCTCTTCAATATATCTGATGTAGGTGTAACGTGTGTGACATTCTGTTGTAGATGTGGATTGCAGACTTTTTGCATCTGGTAATGTTAAACCAGACGACGTGAGTACCAAATATTGCACCTTGCAGGTACATGGTAAATCTGCATATTGCGATGTAGAACCAAATGTCTTGTCTCCAAAATCTAATGCCTAAATCAAAAACCGGTGCGAGTGCATCATGTAGTAACTACTTAACGTGTATTTTAACAATATTACAAATAATATTTAATATGATTTGTGGCACTTCTATTTTGTTTATAAACTCATTAATTTTATTCAATATACAATTTTGTTTATCATTATCTATCTTTCCTAATGAACATAAAAGAGAAAAACTACGAGAATTAATAAAACAAAACCTAATTTAAAAAAAAAAACAAAAAAAACACGAATTTAAAACTTATAATTTGCACCCAAGAGCTCAATGTAAATAAAACAGTAATGTATAAGATAAAAAGGTCGTTAGAACATGAGATATTCTTAAAAAACGAAGGAAAGAAGTAATTTTTTTGTTTTTTTCCCCCTTCTACTTTGTTGATTTTAAGGGTCAAATTCGGACATAAACGCCTCAAAAAAATTTGGAAACATCTTTACCATCTGTAGAAAGTTGCAAGGATAAGTAAAGTGAATATCCGTCGGCGTAATGTGATTAAAAAAATTAAAACTTCTATAATAAGCTAAAAACACTTTTTATTTGTATGAAGTACTCTGGGTAAAATGGTAAATTTAAAAATCCAGTGAAAAACTGTTTTTTTAACACTTCAATTATGATTCTGAACATCAAATTTTTTTTAATCCCCGGGATAGTTTTGCATATCTTAATCCGCAACCCCCTTTTTAAAGTTGTGTCTCATACCTCTTCCACTAAAACCAGTTCTAACAAAATTGAGAAATCGAGTACTTGGCCAGCTCAATGCAGTTTCATCCTACAATTGAAATTTCTTTAATATCTTTGTAGTGGTTGACAAATTGAATCCTGAGAGCAGTGTATTTATTCAAGTGGTAAAAGAACTAATGAAAACTTGTTCAATACAAGACAATTTGAGCTAGTACATTTCTTTGAATTTTGGAACTTCAACCATCAAAGACCACTCACATGAGAGAACAATTTTGAATTAATAGAGGTTGAGATTACTCTGAAAGCAGCAAGAGGATCTATGATGAAAGCAAAATTAATTGCCTCTTAAAAAAGAATCCTGGGTACTAGACTTTGAATCCCTTAAGTATTCTTGCTGTAATTCTCACAGTTGATGTCATCTTGAATAACCCATGGATGACATTTGTGACCTGTTGTAACTAAAACAATATTCAGTTTTATTTTGTCTAAATTATTATTTACTTTATTCTAATGTTTCATTCTTTCAGATCTTGCCAAAAATATTTTTCATTTTATCAACACTGGGTGAATTAACTTTAAACAAATTTGTTGTGTGTGTTAACAAATTTGAAGTTTTGTATTGAAGATTTTCAGTATTTGTTTACGAAGTACAATAAAATATTTTTCTATTATCAGAACACACTTCATTAGTTTGGGGGCATATTTAACAATCTGGAGCACGTATTTCTTCTTTTGATACAGCATTATCTTCAGAGCCCACTAATAACAAAGCTAATATCACAGCATTAGAATGAAATATTGACATGTTATGGAAGTTACAGAAAGCAAAAATTAAATTGAAAGCTTTAAGAGAACTAAAGAAGATGAAAATCTTGGAGTCTTGAAATGTCAAATAAACCAGTCAAGTTCCCTTCAAATTTAAAGAGATAACATAGTTACTATTATACACTTGATTTACTAGAGTTATTACTCTTCAGATTGAAACTATTCAGCAATCTATAACATCAATGTTCTTCTAATACACTAGTCCCAGGTAAAATAATGTTGATGACCCAGAGGTACAAGTACATACTTAAAGGTAGAACGAAAAATTCTACATGGGTTTCTTTCTACCTGATAGTACTTACATTCAAGAAATGAAAAATTCACAATAATTTTTACCTTCATATTTACATTCGGAAAAGTACACAGCAGTTTGTGCTAGAAATACACCGAAGACGTGTACAGCAAGGAAATTTATTGAACAAACCATGCAAACTTCAAAATTTAATTACCACTTGAATACAAGATATACATTTGTAATAAACTTGTTCTTAAATTATACTAGCCTCCTGCTGAAAACCTTTCATCCCTGCTAAGAACTTCAAAAACTGATTCTTACCAACTATGATTTGCTGAATCTAAAAGTCCATTTCATTTTTTAATCATTCTACAACATAACTTTTTCTACTTGGTAATGTTTCAACAAAGGGTGTTGATTAAAACCATTTCATAAATGTAATTACCGTATTTACTCGAATATAAGACGTCCCCCTGATTTTGAAGAGGCCTCATGAGAATTTTTTAAAATTTTTAACTTAAAATTTTTAATTATTACTACTTAGTCAAAATAAAATTGAAAATTCTGTTATTGACTATAAAGTTGCCTTATTGATGAGAATGTTAAAGAGTTCTTGAGCTGAACTACCATTTTCTTGTTCCTTAAAATCATCATAATCATGGTTGTTGTCACTACTCTCATCATCTTCACATGCATCAATGTTTCTTTCTTTTTGGTCCTTTCACGCTGTGGCATCTGTCAAAGTCTTTCATCATATGCTATCTAAGAACAATTCCATCTGCGTTACTAGATTTTCTATCTGGCCCACACTTGTTCACGACCACTTTCTTTAACAGTTCAAAACACAGATTCACTCACGCTGGGCGTTGACCCGAGATTCCGTGCAGCCTCATTGAACCAACATCATGTAAAAAACTTTCTGCATTCATTTTCACGTTATGTTTCATTTGATACAATGCTGTTCATTTGTAATTCTCCCTTTACAAAGATATCGGTCTGAATTGCCCTGCAAATCTGCATCGGACGCTGAGAATACGACCGTGAATATAATTATGTATTGTAGAGACACGCGATATTTTTACTGTCTTCTGTCTACTTTTATGCCAACATTTATGAGTTTCGTAAATGGAATGACAAAGTAAAAACTTAAACCCTAACTGACTAGGCATAATCTGCTAATATAAGACGTCCCCGCATTTTTTGACTGAGACGTTTAGGAGGAAAAAAGTTGTCTTGTATTTGGGTAAATATGGTATATTTTTAACAACTAGAATATATAAATAATATTATTAAAGATATAACTTTAACGAATTTTGTACATTCAATCTTGACATATTAAGCATGATATTGACATGAAGCAACATATAAAATGTAAATTTTTTAGGAATTGTCAAGAGCTCCAAACGAAAGTTATGTAAAAGAATTGTGAAGAGATTTTGAAGAACACATTTAGATCAATAATAACTAGATAGTATTGAGTAATGAAAATTGCACCCAAAATTGCCACAAAATGAACTATTTTAAGATTCTGTACAATAAAACACTATTTGTGTCTTAGAAGCACTAAAAATTCAATGAAGAAAGGAATATACATTAAGAATAATAACAGCTAAGAAAGTTGTTGAAGTGAAAACTATCCGATGGGAAGTCCCAGATGTGGAATGATGTAGCATTTCTCTTGAGCTGAATGTTGGAAATCTGAAGTATCAGAGAAACGAATTATAAAAACAAATGGGTTCTTGACACAGTACATAAATCCCCACTTTACATTTGTTTTCAAAAAACTAAAAATGCATATAGAGTAAATCATTCACATCACTACTAGCCTGACATGCTTTGCTTCAAATAATTATTCAAACAAAAAATATTTCATAAAATTATTAATATTTAAAAGAAACAACAGATATTTAATTTCGAATGATTATTTGATGCTCATCAAAATTACATCTAATTATATAAGTGATTTGGCAAAATTTCAAGTAATTAAATCTATGAACATATGTGACAAACATTTCTGGAAAATATTTTATGGGAAGGACTCCAGAAGTAAATACTGGTCCCATTTGAAGAGTAGATTCTGTTCACAGCATATGATTATAACATTGGTCAACACATTTTGTCCCAAAAATAATTTGCACTATTCCATAGATTTTTGAAACTACCCAAAATCCAGGTTTGCAATCAACATTTTTTTAAAAAATAGTTTTGTAGATAAAATAATATTGAAATTCTTCTCTTCCTCTCTCTTTATTCCCCTTTACATTTTCACCCACTTTTTTTCAATACATTTTTGGGGCATGTGAATGAAATTCATAGCCTTAAAATTGCTACTTATGTGATGTCAACTTGAATGTATTATCCCTCAAATCACAACTATTGTGTACGTAATACATGTGTACGAGATTCACAAGCACTGTATGATTCATTGGCAGGCACAGTACAATTATGAAGTGCTGTGCATGAAGTCCATAATCCTCATCCCTCATTTTCCCATGTCAAGTTCCTTCCCAAAGGGCAAGACCATGAGCATGAGAGAGAAACACGATGTAAAGTAGGCAGTATTGATGAAGTGAGACTATGACAAGCCTAGAAAGTAAAAATGCAATTTATTTTCGTCTAAATACTTCATGCAACGTTAAAAATAAACCCCCTTATGCATCTCTCTAAAAAAAATCATCCTTGACCTGTTACCCTGAAAAATAAGAAGTAAACATTCAATGTAAACTTTCAACTGCTACCTGAAATTCGTACGTTTGAAGTATACTGCAAAACTTCCCAGTACTTATTCACATTTATCTAATGAGATATGGACTTTGGATTCATCAAATACAAGAAATACAGAACACCAGTAATATACAATCCCAAATTGTGGTACAGTTTTGTTGAAATAGCAAAATCCAGAAACCCTTTAAATGAGGTCAGAACAACTCAGCAGCAATTGGTATCAATCAACCAATTTATGAAGACTTTACTTACTAAAGGTCTACAATTGAAGAAAACCAACTAAAACTTGCAGGTACTAAGAAATTACGTGCTCTTATTCCACAGAAGTATTATGATTTATGTACCAAGTTATGTAAAACAGAAAATAGTCTAATCCTACTTTGTCACTGAACAAAAGTAGTAATAACAGATCAGGGTACATCAATCTGACATTACCAATGTGAGATCAGAATCCGAGTGAAAGAAGAATTAAGGTTTCATGCATAATGAAATTTGCAGAGTTATGAGTTTCATGCCCAGACAGTTAATGATGGTCTCACAGTTATTTTTATTATTGTGACTCCTGTAATGAAGATAAATAATTTGAAGATTGAAAATAAAATTGCTAATCATAATGATACTCCCAGGATATGAATTAAATTAACCATTTTATATGAGAGAAACTTAGAAGTTTCTTCAACCTTGATTTTCTTAGGATAGGCTAAGTAAGGGTCATGGTTTTTATTCATGGTACCAAAGAAATATTGACTTAAAGCACTTCTTGTTTATTTACATGAGAAATGTAAATAAAAGTCATAAAAGGCACACAGACAAGAGTATGAGTAGAGTTTGATTTGTGGAGAGGTGTGACAAATCCTGACAGCAAATCCTCCCATTTTGTCCCTGATGACTGCAAGGCTCAACTGCGTTTGTTCTTTAAACACTCCTTTGCCAAGTTATAATTTGCTAATATCTTTGTAATTAGCTTTAGTTAGTAGTGTCTGAAAGAACTTAATTATGTCACTGAAGTGCCTGAGGTTTGTGTGTGGTGAATTCCTCCCCCTCAAAAAAGAAACTAGACTTAAGGGTGAAATCATCTTCATTGCAATACTACACTACACAGTTTCGGAATTTTTTGAGATATCAAGGACTCTCAAATAATACGGTAAAATTACATTTATTTGAGGCAAAGTTTGTTTATCAATTCATCAAAAATTAGCTCAAAAGTCCTCCTTTACAATGGGAACAAAAACACAGGATCCACTAGCCCATACTACTCATTTGAGAAACCTATTAAAACATAAAGCTAATTCTAGAAGAAACTCATACAGGAAAAAAAATTATATTATATATATATATATATATATATATATATATATATATATATATATATATATATATATATATATATATATATATATATAGGCTAAGTAAGGGTCATGGTTTTTATTCATGGTACCAAAGAAATATTGACTTAAAGCACCAATACAAGAAATGAGAGAGACTATGACCTCATTGTGTGTGTGTATATATATATATATATATATATATATATATATATATATATATATATATATATATAGTTGCTAAAAGATATGAAAATTTGTGCTGCAATTTATATCTCGTGACCGACTTTCCCTGTTCTCAACTTGCATTTCTTTTTGTGAAAACATGGGGTCTGTAAGTAACTGCTTTCATATAGTTATTTTAGCATGAAAAAAGTCAAGGATATAGGTGCTCCAGTAGTTAGAGATCAACAGCTGGACCCTGAAAAGGGACATTGCTAAGACAAAATGCTCAAGGAAATCTTCAAAGTAGTGAAGTTGAACATTTGTAAATGGTCACTAAAAGATTTCCCTAACAGTCTGAACAAAAATAATACACAATCCAGAAAACTTGTCCTTTTTATTTCAGCACAAAGTTTCCTATCAAAGTTGGTTTTTAGGGAATGAGAAAAGTTTTATTTTGTACACCAATGAAATCAAAGTGTTGTTTTTCACCAACTCAGAATATTGAAAAATTATGTTACAACAGGCCTTCACCCCCCAGTGTCTCATGGAGAACTCTTCCTTTCCATGTCATGACTCCAGGTTTGATTCCTGGATGGGAAAATATTAAGTTGATGTTTTTCACTGCTATGTCCCAGTTCATATAGCTGAGAAAATGAGAAAACTCCTCTCAGGTAAAGAATGCCAAGTAAATGGTGTGGGGAGTTGTGAGCTGCTTACCACAGGTCTCGTAGGCCCATAGTCATTAGGCTAGGATGCCATGGCAGGCCCTAGCCTCACAATGTTTTAGTGCCAGAGTACATACAGTGCATAATTGTGGCTTTGCAAAATTGCTTCCCTGAGAGGCATAATGAAACTAAATTCCATAGTGAAAATAAGCAGCAGCAAGCAATGAGATACAGCTTGTAAGAAATTTCAACCATTTCTGGTATTCTCATTTGAATTGAATGGGCAAACGCATTGTCTCAATGGTCAATTAAAGTTACATCTTTTACTTCACCCACAATTATTCAAGACAAGTCTACAATCATGTTTTATATCAGCAAAAAGTTCCAGAAAGGGGACCAGTAAAGAGGAGGTATTTAGTGATTTACACTGTATCATTCATGTCTAGGAAAATACTCAAACTGAAGAATTCCACTGCTTGAAAAATCAATTTTATGGCAATAATTAATTGCCAATTTTAAATATATAGTACACACTTTTATCTTCAAAAACATACAATAGGCCAAAGTAAAACTAGTGGAACTACCAAAGCACATACTTTCTCGCATTGGTTCTAAATGCTCCGCAATATTATACTACTACATATCCCAACAAAAGTGTTTTCAATCAGCAAATTTTTTTCAACTCCGAAACCTGATCTCAGATCCTCAGAGTTAACTTGCCGGCACTCGTACCACTACCCCACACAAGAGCCATATGGATCGAACTGAGACAGAGGCATAAAAAGGTAAATGCCTATTTTTTGTAAAAACAAAATACAATCAAGAATCAAAATAACCATTAGAAACTCCCAAAGCCTTCAGTCCATTCAGTCAGATCAGGAAATATCAATTTTGGAAAAAATCAGCTGAACGGTTTAGGAGCTACAGTTGTCCACAAACAGATTGACAGCTGTCAGGTTAATTGATTGATAGTGATTCCAGGCACAACAACTCCTAAAGTCATTAGTCCCGAATGTGTAGAACATAGTTTTGCTCGTGAGTTAGCTGTGTTCTACTTGCCCTAGATGGTTAATCAAGTGCCAACCTACCATTGGATAGCGGCATTTCCCCCACCATGTGCCTCCCACCAGAGGGGTATCCTTCTACCCGGGACAAGCAGTAAGCTCCTGACCAGTCTCCCGGCATCTGTGGTAGTGTGGGGTGTAGAAGTGTAAGTAAAGGGTAGAGAGGGTAAGGAATGAGAAAAAAAGATTCTACACGGTTCATTTGGATTGATTGATTGATTGATTTTTCGTGTTTCAGGACGTGTCAACTACTTTGGTCATTAGTCCCATTAGTGTAGTGCATGCTTTTTCATGGGAGTTAGCAGTGATCTTCCCCCGCTGGATGGCAAGATCAGGCACAGACTTAGTGGGGTTTCCCCCTAATCAGGACTCTCCCACCAGCGGGGCACTGCCCCAGCCGGGCCAAGCTCTAAGCTCCCGACAGGTCTCCCAGAATATGTGGCAGTGTAGTGCATGTTAGTGTAAGTGTGTGTGTACAGGGAAAGGATAGGACAGGGAAGAGGAAGGATAGATCGTGCGCGGTCCGTGGCCCATTTGTTAGGGTACTGCTCCGGAATTTGCCTGGTGTTGATCAGAGAAACCATGGAAAACTACCAATCAGAGCATTCGGCCGCTAGAATTCTCCTCCAGAATTCGACCTAGCTGAAAAGCTAGTATCGAAAATCCTGCCTCCATCAGAACTTGAACCTAGAACCTCCCGGTCAGAGGCGCTGCAGTGACATCAGTTGATGCACTGAGCTACCGCTCCCGGTATGTGGTCCATTTGGTAAGGTACTGCCCAGGCATTCCCCTGGTGTTGATCAGAGAAACCACGGAAAGTTACAGGATCACAGTTCACGGATCAAAGCAGCTGGCCAGTAGAATTCTTTTCCGTACAGCAACAGGACTCGACCTAGCTATCCGGCTAGAGGCGAAAATATTGCCATCGTCATGACTCGAACCAAGCACCTCAGGTCTGGTCAGTGGCACTACAATGACAGTTGATTACCTGAGCCACCTCTCTCAGTCAGCTGTTAAAGGTATATAAGTCGATTCCATGGGCAATAGTTGTGTTGTATTTACATTTAATATTGATTATTTTACTTAAATCAGTTCATATGTTTTACAAATCCAATAAGAAATGTAAAAATTCTTTAAAAGTTGAAAATGTGAAAATCACATACAGACACTTCCAGGTTATCTTAATTAATGGTAATTGTGATTAGAATTGCTTCAAATGGTTTTCAATAAAGTTTCTGGAATTCTCAATTAATTTCTGCAGCAACAGAGAATTGTGACAAATAAAAATCCCAACCAAGGCTCGAACCAGAGAACCTTCCCTCCGACTAGTGGAGTCCGTACACGCCAATTAACCACCTCGGCCATCTCGGTGGGACATTGGATTTACTCTTCTATAATAGTAGTAAGTGTAGAGTGGTTTCAGTTCTAGCATTTGGCAGCCAAAAAATTGAGAAAATGTGAAAAAATGTCCTTTGGGGGGCAAAAGATGGCAGCTGGGAAAGCAATCAGGCATAACCTAAAAGCTAGTCGAGACTAAAGAGTTCAGAAAACTAACAAGTGCAAGAAACACTGTGCTATTCAATAGTACCACTAGTTCAATTTTCAAAAGATCTGCGATTTCAACGAATATGAGACTACCACCATTCTCTTAAGCATTCTGTATGCGAGGGCAAAGTTTGATCAAAAAATTTGGAGTTGATTTTGAGAAAATTTTGAAAAAACCTTTGAGGCTTAAGTGAAGTACCCTGAAAAATCAAAATACGAGTTTGAAAATTCCAAGGCCACGAGTTCATTCGGATTGATTGGGGAATATCAATTTTGAAGAAAATCGCATGAACGGTTTAGGCGCTAGCGTTGACCACAGACATTTTGCTGTCAATTAATTTTTTAGCATCAAGAACCAACAAAACATGGATTCTGGCTACACCACGTGATAGAGGATTTTCTTTTCTAAATTTAGCAACAGGGTTTATCCACTTTTTCGTTACCAGAGCCAGGCAATAAGAGTTTTTCTAGCAAAAATTCGCCATTTTCTGGCGCACAATTACACGACTTTCTTTTCTTATGTAGAATTTGTAAGACGAGAAAGTAAAACAAAGATTTAACAAAAATTAAAATTTTACCCATGCTTCATAACATGCAGATTCCACATTTTCATTAGTTCTTTCTCTCCCTCATTAACATCAGTGAAATCATCAATCATCATCATTGTTTTTGTTTGGAGCCACTTGGGGTCATGTTCTCCTTCAGAATCTATATCCATCTCCTTTGGATATATTGGCAAACAAGTGGTTGTATGATGATATAATCTGTAAGAGATTTTTCTGAGGTTATTTAAATTTATATCACATGAGAAACAGAATTACACATTAACACATTGTTTTTATTACACACTGAAATAGACATTAATACATTTATCTGAACCTCCAAAATGAGGAAAATATACCCTTTAAGGTTTATTAATATTTAACATTACAATTTTACCCACCTATTATGCCCAGTGATGTATGGACGTTGTCCATCATACTCGTTCTCATCCAGTTCCAAGAATTCTGACAAACTAGGTTTGGGTCGTTTTGGACGACACACCAAAATGTTGGAAACAGATGTTCGACGCACAGGACCATTACGAGAAAAAGCAAAGCCAGGTGGTTGCGATATGAGATCATGTGGACTACCAGTGTAGGAACCATCATAACATTCATTAATAGCAACATCTATCCGTGCTCCTTGAGGAATAGGCTAAAAAAAATATCAAAAAATTAAAAAATAAAATAAAATAAAATAAAATAAAAGAGAAAAAAATCACACTCACACTAAAACATTATGAATTCACCAAACAAAACAAAAATGTTTTTACTCTAGTAGACAAAAAAATTATTAAGAGTAAGGTTAGTTATTTGTTTTAATTTAAGGGAAAATGAATAACTGAATATGCCATTCAACATTTCAGAAGGCAGGAAAAAATTACAAGCTTGCAAATTAAACAAAACCCTGGTTAAGCACACATACGCCTTTTAGAAAGGATGCCTTCCTCCAGCACCCCTCATGGCAGAAGGGAGAGAGGAGAGGACTACATGGATGTCAAACAGTTGTTGCCTTTTATATACAATGGTCATGCACCACTATCACAACGCAGATAAAGCAATTTGAAATTAATGAAATTGAAATGGTTCAGTGAAATTTTTGCAGGTGTACCATTTGGCTCTCAAGCTAAGGAACCATTACAAAATCATCTAGTACACAGAACACAGAAAGGATTATTAACAGAATACATTTTATATGGTTTCCTTCCTTTTTTTATTTCATATGTAAAATATGCACACAACTGTAACTGCTAGATAATAATATATTGAAGCAATTACACATCTTATTACAAGTTCTGGGTGTTTACACTCTACATCTGAAGATATCTGTTCAATTTATTTGTTAAAATTATGGGATATTGACTTTAATGTATGACCTTCAAAATAATGAAAAGATTATACTGATCTACAAGGTATTAATGTTTTCAAAATGATAGCTTTTTTCTAACATACTTTTACTGTTGATGACAGTAATGAAGTCATTTGTCATGTTTTTGCTGTCATGTCACATTTACCCAACTTAGTTTAAAAAGGGGAGATTACGAAAAAATAGAGGTTTTCAATAGAGCATAGGAATTATACATTCCATTAATTTCGCTTTGCAAGTTGCAGATAGTAAAAGGTAACATGAGAATAACCTGCCACAGTCACATGTACTTGATGAACCCAAGGATAGGATACATGCTTATCTTTCACATCCTGAAACAGGTAACTACACCAAGCACATAAAGCGAGAGCCTACAAATCAAAGTGACAATGTTACTTTGGCCCAGAGAAGACTGATGGATGTACCATTAAATGCAGGGAAGAGAGAGTGTATAAAATTATGTCTGTCTGAACACTCCAATGTTTTGTTGATTACGAAATGTGATAATATTCCCGTGTCTACACCATCTACTGTCAAAACAACAGACCACAGCTTTTATATGGAAACATACACAGATAAATATCATCCTGTTAGTGTCACAGAGGAAATGAGAGTTTCATTTAAACATTAATTACATGAACTGATTTATGACCCAAGTTTACTTAGAGATGCTGCAGAATTATTAGGATCCAGATGAAAAGCAAACAATATTTTGTCTCTGAATACTACTACATGGTGATCAGTTTAAAACACAATTCTGGTGTTTTAGGCATTGGGAGGAAAGTGAAATCATTGCAACAAAACATTGTTACAGGTCCTTCTATGTTACACATTCTTTGTTGACAATATCATCTGAAATTTCAGCACATTCCTAATAAATATGAATATGAAAGTGCACAGTATACTTACCACATATGTAAAGGTGAATCGTGAATGACATAACTTCAGATGCTTTAAAAGCGCATAAAGTGAGACGCAATCAAGAGAACACCATGGGCATGTCAGATCTTCACATGCTTCAGTTTGTTGTCGACTATTATTATTGTACAAAAACTGATAAACAATTTGCAACCGTGGTTCTTCTGATTTAATAATTGGTTTTTGGTCTGTCAGAAAAAAAAGTAAAAGATATACTTGTCACCATCATACAACTGAAAATATTTCATTGAAAATCACTCTAAATGCTCATAAAGTGAATTACATGCAGAATAAGAAAGTATGCTACATGCACATATGCATTACTGCACTAATAGTTCTACAAAAAAAAAGAAGTGTGCATGCAAATAACAAAAGAAATTTTCAGTAATGTTTTGGAGTTATAACAATTTTAAAGGTATTCCAAAAAGGTTCTACATAATATGAAATAGAAAGATAAAAGAAAGGTTAAAAAAATTCTTCCCCATCAAACTTAAATAGAAAGATAAATTAAATTTAACAGTGAGCATTTTTATTTTTTATGAATTTTTATCCATAAAATGAGCATTTGTAAACCACTATTTTAAAATGTTCTAGAAAAATATCACATGAACTACCTAGTTCTTCTGCAAGGCACCTGGTAACTTCAGTTTTAGGTATTATGTGTTCTGTAACAGCATGGTTGGAAGGATAGAACTCTGTAAATAAAAGCAAGTGGATGTGACATTTCCTGGGTATTGACTGAAATACCGGGACAATGAAATAATATAAATGCAAGAATGGTATTTTCCTTTACACATTTTCAATTTGCTTCCCTGATGGGGAAATGTGTAAATATTTGTAAAATTATGCAATACGTTTTGTCTGGAAAAAAAAAAAGAAGAAAAACAACAACAAAAAACACACCAAAGCATGTTACAAAATCTATCAGTGGTTTTATTTACATATTACTAATGTACAGAAACAAAATTCTTACACTTCAGTCCCTAACATCACATGAACCCACCTATTAACATTAAGTACATGAAGAGTGCACAATTACTAGGTAAAGGCCATCCAGATCCTTTTCGGAGAGTAAACATCACTCTTTCTATTTACTTACAAAAAAGTGTTTTCCATAAATCATAAGTGGAAGCTTTTCTGCTTAGATATTGAAGTGTATCAACTGTGCTACCACATCCAGAGAAGAAAAGCAATATGAAGTTTATAATCAAGACAACACTAAGACACTGCATACTACACGTCTATTATAAAGATGTTGCATATTAAACATTTTTATCTCTAGAAAATATTTTTTATGCTCTTTTAAATGAATTAGCAAGTTCACAAGTTCATTACAACAAGCAAGACCGAGAGAAATTAATCCTGTGATGTGCACTTCTAGAAACTTGCCCTGCTGACTTTGAAGCACATATACTTGACAACTTTGAAAATTTAAGATGCCATTGACAGATTTACATAGGTGCTACTAAACACACTTGTATCAAAGAAATGCAATAGAACCCTACCAAGAAACATTTCAATATTCAGAGAATAAGAAACTTTTTGATGATTGAAGCTTATCAAGACTGGATACAGAATATTCATAATATTAAAACTAGTACGTTCAATATTTCAAAATTTTAATCACTGCATCTCATTTATTAAGAACATAAATAATTTAAAAAAACAGTTTCTTATTGATAATATTTTCCCACAGGAAAAACACCAGGACTCTTCAATCACTTCTTGTCAGTCAGACAATAGATCAGCTCATGACCAGTCACCAAATTGAAATAATAAAACGGATCAGGCTGAAAAATACACAAGTACCATAACATATTTTGAACAATCATCCTCAGATAAAATAGAGAGTTTTGATTAATTTCCAACTCTGTAGCCTCAAGCACCCCAGCTACACAACGAAAATGCTTTCTGTATCTTAATGTGTTTTTTTCCCCTGCCTTTAAGGCCAGAATGTTTGTACATAAAATTTGTTCTTCACTTACACACATCTCCTAAAAAACAGATATTTTTGGAAAATTCTGAAAGCAATTTCTACAGACTTTGGATCTACAAACAAATTATCATCAATAGTTCATTTAGTTTACAATATTGTTGAATTTTTTCACATTTTTGATAAGAAAATCCTCTCTCATTTCAGGCATTTTAATTTTTTATTATTATTTTCTGTGTTACCATTTTAAAAAGATTAAAAATAAAGAAAACTGTATATTCTACTTATTGGGGGTTTCATAGATGCAACACCCTTAGAAACTGCTTTAATTTTTTTTTAACAAGTTATATAATTGATGTAATCTGTTTTTAAATAGGGACTAATTTTAAATTTGACAAATTCCAAGCATGTAGGCACTAAAAATATTAAAAATGCAGAAAACATATTTTCACCATGTAAACAGGGCGAGTGCAATTACAGAATTGGAAACCAAGTGAAAATTTTATACTTGAGGGAGAATCCTTGTTCAAGATGTTTTGCTTCATTTTGTTTGGAGGCAGTTTTCATTATCTTTCCTGGCTAGTCAATTTTGTCATTTAGGAAAGAAAACTGAAGTTTATTCCGTAGCTTTTGAAAGTTTATCTTCCCAAACACACAATCTAGATACAATTCATTACAATTATATACTTTTAGTGGTACAAACTTAGAAATCTTTAAGTAAAAATGTTTTACAAAGAAAATCGAGTTTTTTACTTTTACGAACAATTGAGTTTCTATTGCACATCTTACATGTGAAGCACTATCATCTTATCCAGAAGAACTTTATGCAGCTGCTTTGAAGTTGAGGTACATGCTTAGTTATTTCTTTTATAATTCTTACTTCATCATCATCATCATCATCATCATCATTATTATTATTAATATCTGCAAAACCCATGAGAGTAATTCATGTAGTAGTAAAACCAGAAAATCTGGGGCTAATGGTAACTATATTATAAGAAATGCGACATTTTGTGAAACTACATGATTACCTCTTAAAGCAATATAAAAAATACATTAATATAAAGGAAGTATAAAAGGTACAAGCGAATACCACCAAAAAACATTCAACCAAATTGGCACACAGCAATGATTACAATGGTTTTAACAAATTATGAGACAAAATCATTCACCTTCAGCTTAAGCATTGGCAAAGGTGAGTTTCCCAGAGCGATTAGGTGTAGTGGTCATCATTCACCTTCAGCTTAAGCATTGGCAAAGGTGAGTTTCCCAGAGCGATTAGGTGTAGTGGTAACATGCCTGGCGTAGACCTGGAAGGGCATGGTGGGCCTGGATTCGAATTTTGGCACTGAGAAAAGTTTTTACTGGTAGTAAACACTTTTACAGCTTAACATAGTAGTATAATAATGCATAGCTGTTAGAAATAATGTAAGGAAGTATGTGCTTTTGTAGCACCCCTAGTTTATCTCATGTGGTGTTCCGTCCATGCCACAATGCCCTCGGCGGCAGGTCGTGGTTTCCTCCATCGGAGGCTGGCCACACCCACCGCGGGCACCCGGCACTCCCACCGCTGGCCACCCTCACCACCGCCTCCCCCACCCTGGCTGCCGCCAACGTGTCCCCCAAAGGGCCGGTAGCCTCTACCCCAAACAGGCACTCTCCGACAGGTCGCCATCTCTGCCAGGACAAAATCTCTTCGCGACGGACAAAGCAAGCTAGGCCCGGCCCGGCGCCATCTTCTGGTATCTCTCGAATGTTGGACGTAACCCTTCCCAGAGGTGCAGTCGGTATACATAGGTGCTCATCGAGCAACAATTCTGCCTTGTCAAGTCGACTACGTCCAATGTAGACGGACTTTCAGTCCGTACGGTTCCGGCTGACCAACGCGAGCCAGATTCCGTGCTGTGCTCCCATTGAGGCGCTACATCTGCACCCTACCATCAACGGACCTTGTGGGAGCGCGCATTCATTTGCACCCTGGCAGTGCAACGCCTCAGGCACACCGCCTCACATCTCTGGCAACACATGCACTGTTGCCCTTCAAACTGTGGTCCGAAGGTATGTGTAAGAATAATCCAGTGACTGGGGTTCTGAAGATAAGTCGCCAAACGGACAACGCCTTCCGCAACTGTGGTGCATTTTATGGACCATATTCAAAATCCATGTAAATAGCACAAACTAATCCTGCCCTCAGCAGATGAAGGGTAATCATTACAAATGGAAGTATAGTAAAATTAATAATAAATAGTATGTGCAATGTGATTAAGTTCAATTCAGACAACCCCTTCTTCCTCCCACAATCAGTGCCTCCCCGGGCAGCTCGCAGCATGGTGCCGCAGTAGGCCTTTCATTGTACAGAGAAGGCCCCGTTCAGTCCCCCTCCCTTCCTGGCTATTCTTCCCTTTCTCTGTACATGTGGTAAGACTAATATTATTTGTCAAGTACGATTTTGATTAACTACCCGTTATGAGATGTTGACTCATATGTTTTATACTTGGCTTTTAATTATTAATGTAATCTTTATAGTGAATGAAGAGGTAAAACATTTAATTTTATGATACATTCCTTATAAATAGTGAACCATTGACCACAGATTTGTTGTTTTCACTACCATATATATTACCATCATAGATCTTACAGTAAGATCTATAGTTAATATATAAGGGTATTTCAGGACTCACATTAATTATTTATCATTATTATTATTATTGCTATTATTATTATTATTATTATTATTATTATTATTATTATAATTGTTGTTGTTGTTGTTGCAATATTAGTACTATAATTGATACATTTAGATTTTATCATATTTGGCCCAATTTGGATAATTGCTCACTATGCAATTTTCAAAACCAAATAAAAGAAGAATATTCTGAGGAGTACTACTTGTTAAGAAGACCCAAAAACAGGGGTAGGGAAGTTAATTGTGAATTAATACCTTAAATACAATAACGAAACCAATTAATTCTCATCTACAAAAGAGAGTGCATGTTACATGGAGAACAGAAAATATTCTGGAGACATAGACTCTTAAAGAGAAACAAATTAAAAATGTAAAAAGAAAGAACTTAAATAATGTTTAAAAGTTGAATGATACTGCACATGATATAAGATTATCTTATCTCTTATGACAAGATTCATCAGAACAAGGAAGATCTGAAAAATAAAAATTATTGTAGGGCAAATGAATGTTTAAACTTCATTACACATTACACAGGAGTCAAATTTCACTCTTGGCAGTTAAATCTTTATGTGAAGACTTCAAACGAACAGAATAATGTCCCCCCATCTACTTACCAATAATCTTCTCTAAAATTATAATTTTTGGGATAAGAAGTATGCATTAAATATTAAGTCCATTCTTTCTTTATGAAATAACCCTTACACACATATATTCTGCAAGTCATTCCAACAACCATTCCAAATAGTAAAATATTTCCCTTTTCTAGAATGTTTTAACCAAAACAGAAATGCAAAGTCCGAGAAAGCTTGGACAATAAGCAACAACTACAAAGTGGAAAATTAAAGTAAATGAATAAAAACTATGCCATGCATTTCTACTAAGTCAACACCCGCTACTAAAACCATTTCAACATCAGAAAAGATTAAAACTAACTAAAATACCAGTAAAAATTCAACAAGACACAAAAAATATAATGCATTCTTAACATCCACAATGAAACCACATGAAAATTTCTCTCAAATCACATATTTATTTTCTCAAATGTTGATGTTCTTTAATTTACCACTGAAATTTGTTTTTGAGCAAGTAAAGAATTTAACTGTTTAGCTTTTCACATGTAACAAAATTTTCTCTATGAACTTGAATGAACTATTTATGTTTAAGGAGACTACAATAGTAAATTTTAATTTTTGCATACTCTACACGAGTTCTACTAATATATATTATTTTATCAGTCGCATGTGTCTTTAACCACTGTTAACATGCAATCCTACAGGTTTGTTAAGTGCACTTGTACCTACCTGTATGTTGAGAAATCTAACATCCTTAGCAACGTAACCTTATTATGATTATTATTATGATGATTATTATACTATTATTATTATTATTATTATTATTATTATTATTATTATTATTATTAATAACTTAAATTAACCTTATTTTCCTGGCATTCTACCAAATGAAACCTCTTCTTCGGTAATCATATTTACTGACTATGGGAAGGCGTGGCCACTGGAAGTCGACACACCAACTTCCTCACCGAAAGTCATTTCTTTAGGTTGGAGAGAATTATTTGCATCCATCTTTCTCGAATCGCAGTACATGAATATTGTTGAAATAGATATATCCCAACCAACACCCCATAATATCATACTAATATGCCATAGCAGCAGAATTCATTTATTTACTATTGCAGTAACATAAATTTTTATATAAATTGTGAGATTTTATGGGGACCAATAAAATGCTGAAAATTCAAAATCAAAAATCTAGCTCTGCTACTTTACACTATACCTCAATTTTTAACTTTTGGTCTCTGCAGTGATAACGCATAACATTACTAGGTATGTTAATAGCAATAAAATACTAATTTCCAATCAGAATGTGTGTAACAAAAGAAAACTATGATGAACAAATGTGAATTGATTTGATATTTCCTATTTAACATGAACTTTTATTATTATTATTATTATTATTATTATTATTATTATTATTATTATTATTATTGTTATTATTATTGTTATTATTATTGTTATTATTATTGTTATTATTATTGTTATTATTATTGTTATTATTATTATTATTATTATTACCACTACTACTACTACTATTATACATTAGGGGAATAAAAATAATAAGTATGGCAAAAAATCTTTGAAATACAGTGTCTAAATTATACAATGAAATTCCACCTTCTTTAGAAAAATATAATATATCAATATTTTTGGCAAATTTAAAAAAGATAAGAAACAGTGGCTTCAAACTACATAAAACAGACCGTACATATTTAATTATGACTTAATGAACATACAGGGTTTAAGTTTAATAATAAATATAGGTTTTTGGTGTCGTAGAATGTCACTATTACAATACGCACACATTCATTTTTTGGCCTATGTATTAAATGATGTCTTGAATGTCCCACGTGTCTTCCTCTAATCACATTCCATCTCCCATTCTACTTTCTATCTCCCCCCCCACCTCTTCTTTTGCATGTAATATGTATCATATGTCCAGCCTCTGCTCCTTGCTCCAGCCTCTTTGCTCATTCTATCTTACCCCCCCTTCTCTATTGCATGTAATATGTGTGTCATGTGTCCAGCCTCTTTGCTCATTGTATGCGTGTATCTCGTTTTTACCCTGATGAGGAAAAAAATGTTTAAAAACTTAAAACTGTTGCAAGACCTGATTATTAAATTGGTACTAATCTACATGATCCAGTTTTGTTTATGAACACAATATAACCTACTACAGTACAGATTGGTCCGTGATTAATACTATAGACAAAAAAGGAATGTGAAAATATAGATTTTGTTAATAAGATGTACAAAATACTTTCAAATTACAATATTAGGGTACATTAAAAAGGTAACTGATATGAGAACCTGCTGAGAAGTCTTTGGACTCTTTAGGACCCTAAACTGATTAAACCAAGTATTATTCTATTCTATAATTATTATTAAACAGTATTTACATTTGAAAAACTTAATTTCTTGCAAAACTCTGTAATATTTTCTCCATTTTGTAACAGTTTTTACATTTATCATTTTTCCAGGAAAGTTCTAAAAATTAAGTGAATGTTCTTCAATGAACTTTGAAGCAAATTAATTGATTTACATTTTTCAACATAGGGAAAGTAAAGCAAGATCTCTTACTTTCTTATCATGCTGCTCTGCTGAAGTCTCACCATGATATGTTTTTAATAACAAATTACAACAGTTTTCTACCCATTTAATTCAAGCGAGTGACTTCTTAAAGCAGATTTGCGACTACAGATATTATAGGTAAACGTGCAATCATGCAGGTACAAAGAAAGGTTATACGAAATTATGCATTTAAACTGTCTCTATTCATTACATCCATCAACAAATGGTATTCTGTGAAAGACTTTTGTGATGAATTTTATTTTTAAAGGTAAAATGAAGAAAACCTGAATAACAAATTTCACAAGCACACACCGTCATTTTGTTCTTTCTTAGATTGCGAGTTCTTAAATCAAATTAAAATACGCACACTGCATGCAAATTTTTCTCCCAGAACTACATACGATCACAATTTCCAAGTAATAACGGAACAAATAACTATATATACATATACTATATATACATATAACTTCGATATCCAATGCTCTAATGAGGCTATAATTTCTTTATGTACACTGATCATCCCCACACAGAAAAATCACACAATTACATGTCTTACATTCTTACTGAAAAATAAAATAAAAATGAAAAAAATTAAATGTTGAGACTTTGGATATAGATAAAAACAAATTTCTTTTGTTGCCTAAAAAATATGCAACTGTACCTCTGCAACCAATGAATTTACTGAATGTGTAACAATAATAACATAAGATGATAATTCCATGCACATTACAAGACCCAAAAGACATTTTTAACCAATTTCTTTACTAATGCTTAAAAGCATATACATAAAGGCATTACATACCAAAACAAAACTACACAAGGGCAATAAATTGTAAGTTTCACAGAACAACTGACAATGATGGAATATATGATTTTTATTTTACTTCCATGCATGTAAAAGCATAAAACAATTCATCTACAAAGTATTCATAATTTTTGTGTCAATATGTTTTGACTGTTGCATTCACTAAAATACTTGTCAAATGTATTAGACAAAAATACAATAAACCATTGTACCTGGATGGTTCTCCTTGTTACTGCTTGAATCTAAAGGATCAGCAGCTTGAAGAGGTTTTGGACGATCAACAAGGCCATTACTAGGTTCAGTAGTCCAACTAAGATGAAATTTTAATGTTGGGCCTTTACTGAACACCTCAAATGGGCCACATTCCTGAAAAAAACAAACAAACAACAACAACAAATAATAACAATAACTACATAAATAATTATAATAATAAAAAAGATCTTGCACATGAACACTGCTGAATACTTTATTGTAAAATCGAAGAAAATGATTGAAAATTGTCTTTCATAGCAAGGGAAATTAAGACATTGCTTATCAAAACAATTAACAAATGGAAGAGTAGTTCATAAATTAAACTAGAGCATTCTTGTTTCCATTTAAAGCTCGACAGAGGTTGACATACATGGACATGAAAAAGTCCTAGAGACAGTTACATAAAGGTAAAATTGCTATGGGATTTTTTCCCATGGCAATTTCCCATTCAATGGTGTTTGAATAAAGGAAGGTATGTTATAAAAATGAGTTTGAAGAAAAGTAAAAATAAAATTTTGTGTGATCACTGTAAAGCAGAGAATAATTCAAAAATATGAAATTCATTTCATTTTAACCGTAAATTGGTAATGCCGAGTATTGATTTTATTATGTGCCTAACCAACCAAACTCCGCCTTCACAAGAAATCACTTAACTCGCTTTACATGAACACCATCAAATTGTTTATGAGAAATTAAAAATTGTTGAAAACAATTGAATTCATCCAAAAACTTCTAACAATGTTAGACAGTTTTAAAATATTAAATTCTATTTAATATCCAGTTATCAAAACATACGGGGTATAATGTATTTTACTTGCGCACTTTAAATGGAATTTTATCAATATATACATAAAGAAAATGGTTAATATTATTAAAACTAGTATGATTAACTACAGCTTTCATTAGTTTTAACCATATTAATTTTGTTCCTTAAATGAGTATTAATAAAATTCCATTTTTATTAATACTCATCATCTTTAAGATGTATTTTAAGTGGCTTTAGCAAACACTTAAATACAAATTTAGAATAATAAATGCTGTTTAAGCTTTAAAATCGTTCTTGAAATTAGCTAGTGTGTGTTAGGGCGGTATTGCTGCGAAATTAGTTTTATCTACAGACAATTGCACGCTCGATAAAAACTAATCAATCATTAAGTCTTTTAGTATATAACTCTTCTCAAAATTGTTTATTGTTCATTTCGTAAGTTTATTTTATTGTATATTATATCTTACATTCTTAAAGTTGTTCAATTATGTGAAAAAGTTTATAAGAAATCTAATATATTCTTTACATCAACTTCCTAATTGTTTTAAGTCTTTTTATCTGAGTAATTTTTATTTCATAAATATTTAAAATAAAAATATATTTTCAAATATTACAAATAATAAATAGTGCTTTAAATCATTGATTTTTTAAAAATAATCATTTGATTTAAATCAATGACCCTGCACAAGTCTCGTTTTTGTTGAATTGAACGAAATTTTGAAAATTACAAAAGTTGGAAATTAAATAAGAAAGTATGTTGCAGTACTATCTTTATCAATATATGCAGTACTAGCTTTATCAATTTTGGAATTTATGCTTTTAAAACTACTTTCCTTAATACAATTTTATTTCTTATAGCATTTGTCTCCAGTTTATTTGACTTATTCATCGTTTCCAAAGCCTTATTTGGAATGTTCACACTAAACAAAATCACTCCATTTTACAGCCAATCTTTGGCTAATTTTACATGATAACCAATAGGTAATGATTTTGATTCATAGATCTGGCATAGTTATTTTGTTTCTTGACCACATTAAAAAATGTACAGATCTTTTCTTTACCTCAATTTTTACTTCCTCAACGCTCCATTCTTTTCCATTTGCTAATCAAAATGAACTATATTATGATATGAACAACAGAAAATGCATATCCCAAATAGTTACAAGATACACATATACAGATAATTAAGTAATGTTAAAAAAACATTAAATAATAAATGTAATATAATTTAAATACGAGACTTACAATTTTAAAGCAATTAAACTCTGGTTTGAAAAAATAGATTATAAAAACACAAAGTATTGAAAGAAAAGAAAAAAAGAACTTAAATGTCAAAAAATTTAATTTGTATTCATTATAGTGATGAACTATTACTACAAAAATTATATTTAAAATAAAAGAAAATAAAATGAAAAGAAAATAATGCTTACGAGGTAACTCACATCCTTGATATCACCAATTGTTTCCCATGAAGAATGCTTTTTTGGTGATCCACGGATAGTTGTCTGAACCTCTTGCAGAACCAAGTCATAATCACCATCAGTTAATAAACAGCGATTATGCTTGTCATACACCACAAGTTCTGAACCATATAACTTTACTTCATCAACCTGACCCTTTTGCGGACCTGATGACTTGCGACGTTTTTGTGCAGGTTCTTAAACAAAAATGTGTATTTTCAATGAAATTCATGAAAATGTATGGAATTGCTGATCATTTAACAATCTCATTAACAAATATATAAATGTAGAACACAATGTATTAAACAATTTATTTAGTATGCTTGAAATGAAGAACGTACTTCTAGATTTCGGGTTTTATATTTTTAATACAGGGGGAACAAATACAAAAGTTCTCAAACCCTAACCTGCATTCAAATCCTAAAACATTTTCAAAATCTTGAAACTAATATTTTGAATCCTTCATATGAATATTAATAAGAATAAATTGAGACAACATCCTATAAAAAAAGAAATATGCTAAATAAAAATAACTGAAATCACTGCAATAATATCAGATACTAATTTCATAAAAAGTAAAATATCACTTAAAAAATACTTTTTTAAGTATTTTATTGAAAAGTAGTGGAGGTAATGATAAACAAAATTACAAATATCATTAATAGATATGCTTGGCAAAGAAGGTTAACATAGTTTCTTTGTGTTTTAAATCACCTAACGTTATCGCCTTATTTGGGTCACATGCCTTCAAAATACCTCATGAAAACCTTAATTTAAAAACAGGAGTGTTCAGATTGTCTGTAAAGGAATTTAAGACTAATCAATTGAAGTGGAAGGGCAATCATTTGTCAAAAAATAACTAAAAATAAATAGTATATTAAGTACTACTTAAAGTAATCAAATGAAAGTTAAAACTTAAATGGATAATTCATAATGTTAACTAAAAATGCTTTTATCACATTACAAAAGAAGAGAAAAAAAATACCCATCTCAAGGTTTAAACATCATATGAGATCAAAGTTGAAACTATTTTTTAATCCAAGTTTTAAAATCAAGTATTGCACTTGTTTTTCAAGAAGCATATTCTTTTTTACATAACTTTTAAGTGCAAAATTCTTCAAGTAAGAACATATGTACTTAATACTTTAATGTAGCCAAACACATACTAGTAATCCGAACTTGTTTTGGAACATTAAGGAGAATATTAGTAAGTTTCCTTGTTACGACCCAAAATTTAAATTTTGTTCATGTATGGAGAAATTCAAGTTAAGTGAGAATGTGCTAGTGAAGGTTTACTGCAATTTCTAGAATTTCTTAAAATCACATTACAACTTTAAGAACATTAAAGAACACAATGAAAATTACCTGTGTCCACATCAGCATTTGCAGATAGACTTCCTGAAGATGTGCAAGTAACACGAAGAAGAAGAACATACGACTTGACTAAGTGCCCATTTGACAAACTAAATGATTCTGTTGGTATTGAAATGGTAGGAGCCTTTGGTGGTGGGTGATCTTCAGAAGGATTAATAGGTACTTCACTTGTGCCAACAGATACCTGAAAGACACATTTACTGTATTATTAGCTGCAAATACTTAACCTAGGAAGAAAATTATGGGCAAGAATTCATCATTTAATCAAAGAAAACTAAATACAAAATTACCCAATTTCTTACACATTGTAATTCTCTGTTTTTCACACTTGGATCACTATCCCATGTTGTTATAAAGTACATTACCAACCTGCATGAATGGTGATGAAACATCTTTTCTCTTTTTGTGACATATTTTTAGAAGAAGAGTCTCCACTTTCACAGGTTCTTGGTGTGTTTCAACTAAACAAATAAATGTAGATCACATTCTCTACTCTATTGGTGCATGTTTTATCCTAGTTTCAAAACATTAAATCAAAAACTCACTTCGTTTGTCATAAAATCCAAGAAATGTTAAAGTCATGTAACCTCCTAATGTTTCTGGTTGCAGTTCTCTGTTCTTCTTTACAAGACGTTCCATCAAACAATCTACACTGAAGCCTTTTCGATGCTTGTGGGTACGAGACATGCGTTGTTTCATGTAGCTCAAAGTGCGATTCAGAAACACAGGCTATAAAGAAAAAAAAATAAAAAAAAACTCAAATTATTTTACAATATTTTCATTCTTGAAATAATAACATGAATTAAGAATACACTTGCAATACTGTTGGTAAAATATTACATGACACAAATTATTACACACATTCCCAGTACAAAGGGAAATTTATAGTAGGAAAAAGGAAATACAGTTGTTACAATATGTGGGATGTTTCAAGCTTCATTTTTGTTATTACCATTTGTTCATCATTTTTGTCACTAACAAATGATCCACCATAATCATTGTAAAACATTCTTCACAGGAAACATGCTATTTTAATTCATTCTCACTCAGTTGTTTCGTTGTTTTTTTCCACGTACTTCACACAAGTTTGAAGATCTTACAAGAATACTTTTCCCTATTTATGAAATCTGTATAGACTCAAATTTTGTGAGATGCAAAAGTCTGTTTCTAACCTAACAATTGCTTAAGGAAGTGGAATCACAGAAATTGTATAAAATATTTTATACACGACAAAACACTGATTGATTAACTTGCTTGTACAGATGTATATTTTTTTAAATTAAAAACACCACAACTACTATAACGGGTCCATGAGAACACCAATTCTTTCATGAACATGTAATATTTTTTCCTCATAAAAAGGCGAAAGAAGTGCTGAAGAACATTATTAATTTACACAATAAAATGTGAAGTGAATATACATAATAAACATCAAATAAAAGAAAAATGTTATCTAGACAAAATTTAAATGATGTGCATTTCAAATATCATTATGAAACTTCATCCCTTTGCTGATGATTCAAGAAACATGATACTTTTATATTTATGACTAGGAGGTACCTCATCAAAAATGACAAACTGAAATCAATTCATATTATATTAATAATATTAATAATAATGAATATTAATAATTCATCATAATGAATAGTACAACAAAATTTAGTATTAAAGAAATTGAATTAATATATTTTCCATTTCAAACTTTATTATCAGCAATAGCAGCAACTGCAGTCCTCTAGGGAACCATGAAGTGATTTTAGGGAGACCCTGAAGGGACCACCAGATGAAAGTTTGTAGTATTTGCAATTGTTGTCACTAGTTGCCATATCCCATAAAGAACTTGAGTTTAGTTTCTCTGGTTCATGTAATAGCCGTTTCAACACACTGCATTCTCAAAATCCAACAGCGAATGTAGCAAAGATTAAGTCCATTGTGATCCTAGAAACCACACATGCATGCCATCATCCCACCCATAAAGGCATTCCTCTGCATTGACAATTGGGAGCTCTATCTTATTTCTTCAAGGCTGTCTTCCTTTTTGGCCATAATTTTATTAGATTTTATATCCTTTCCTCATTTCAGTCTCTTCACAAAATAATTTTGTACAATGACATACGAGCTTCTAATAAATTAGTATTTTTGGTTTAATTTCCTAATTAATAATGGGTTTACAGTTGGCAGTTTCTTTATAATCGAGTTCCTGTAGCTTTTCCCTAACAAACAACACTGCACATCTCCAACGTGCGACGCGGTCAGGGTCTTCGGCCTCCGCAGATCTCGAGTTCCGAAGAGTGAGAGAGCCCGGGCGTGCGGGCGCCGCAGTCTTCCCGCACAAACGTACAAAAGCGATTACCACCCCTCTCATAACTCGAATTGCGCGCCGCCAAAGCAACCGAATCGTACCGCCAAATACAGTTCCAAAACACATTTTGTAGCAACCCAGTCGGTTTTTAATTTTTTATTGCTTACAGAGACGTTCTATACCCAAAATCTTTTTTTGTATACCAGCATTATAAACGACCTTTTCTGTAGCAAGAAATCGTTCATAATCGAGCATTTTAGGACACAAATTATGACGTATTAACATTTTACGGCACGAACGATGGCGTCATCACACATTCAGCCAATTGCTGCGAGAGAATCGTGTGTGTGTGTGTGTGGGGGGGGTGTAAAGGTAAACGGAACAGCCGACCACAGTTTTCTCGCACATATATCAAATACCCGAGACGTCACAAGAAACTTGTTTCGCAAAGTTAAGTTTAATTCTCTTATAAATTTATAATGCCTTTATAAAAAAAATAATAGCGTATGCAACTAGTTTATAAAACGTTTTATTGCATTCGTACAAATTTGAAAACTCGCTCCTAACGTCGCTCGATTTCAGAACATGAACTCGAGCAATAAAGCTTAACATTATAAACTAATTGCTTAAAGTATTTTGGCAGTATAAATCATAAATAATAATCCGCAAAAAATCCCTTAGTTTCTATACTGCTTCAATTGCTCGAACTTTCGCAATCTTTGCAAAATCAGGAATTTTTTTTAACGTTGTTACAATTCTGTGACAACGTTCACAGTCACGTTGACTAGCCAAGAACTTGGCGTAGAATGTATTTGAAGTAATCCTCCGTTATCTGTTTCATATAAGTCTGTAGTCCGTAAGTCGTGTTAGGAGTCGTGAAGAGGACGGCGAAGTTGCATCTCCGCGTTCGCGCCTCTCATACGCGCTCCTGCGTCACTACACAGCGGCCAGAATTGGGAAGGAATTAGGAAAGTGGTAGGGTTTAGGACACTTCACAGGGGTTGGACTAGCCCTTGTGAAGCAACCAAACTCGCTCCTAACGGCTCTCATTTTCAAAACCTATACAACGAAACTTAATATTACGAACTAGTTGCATAATACACTATTACGCTATCCGAGGACAGTTTAATAAAGAAAATTGGAGCCATTTTGAGAATTTTCAAAATGTTGAAGCTTCATGTAAAGTACCCCCCAAAATCAAATTATCCGTTTCAAACCTAGAGGGTCTCAACTTCCTTTAACCCTGGAAAGACGAGTGTGACGAAAACGTCACAGTAAACATGTCTGAAATTGTCAGTCCCAACTCCTCATGCAAACATTTTTTGACTGTCACAAAGTTGTGTCTGGTCCCAGTGAGTTTCCGAGAATCAGTTCGTCTGTTTTATCATTCATAAGTGAATTTTGTCACCACCAGCTTCGTTTCAAAATTGATTACGCCGTCCATTGCACCCTGAAATTTAGTAAGTAGAATTACAAGTACTAATATTGTTTCGTTTACGCTGAAATTCTGATATATTGATTAAAAATAGTTAACAATTCACCGGGAAGTAACAATGAAAAAATATTTCTCTAATTTCACGACCTGTTATTAGGGTGCGCGACGTATACGTTACGCTAGTCCTTTGCACTATTTCTTATAGTCTCCTAAC